>JASANE010012266.1:0-60186 GCA_030248225.1 Trileptium ribeirensis | reverse complement strand
CAGTTATTCTCGTTCAGTTACGTATTGCTAGTAACGGTTGTTCACATAAGCACTAGAAGTACAGTTGCAAGTGTGAGTTAGTAGGAGTTTATGGTCATTGAACGCTATTTGTTTGTAGTTGGAAAAGCGGGAGCCAATAGGGACATTGTATTTGAAGGTTACAGCTGGTTTAAGGAATTTGGAAAGTTTTTGGTCCGATTTTATATTCGTTGGCCAAATGTTAAATAATTCTTCAGATTTAATAATCCGAGCTATAAATATCTGATCATACACTTTATTCTTGAAGCAACTGTAATATATTCTTTATTAACTATCTTGATGTTTAGTTCTCGCTTATTTCTTTCTAGATAGTGCGTTAGAAAGTTATCTAAGATGTCTAAACAGGGAAGTGGAGTATTAATATTGGACGAGTTAAGGAACTGGCTAATGTGTTTAATATGACATTTACTGGAATTAAAGACCATATGGAAAATAATTTTGCGTGTATGACATATCTTGGTTTTATTTAGTGTATTAAAAAGTCTGTGGGGTTAATCGTGTGTTTGTTTCTAATATTAAAGCATCGTCTTTTACCACGTTGTCTTTTTTGCAAAGTTTATAAAGTTTGTAGTTATAATTATTAAGCATATTGAAGAGTACTGATTTATTTTCTTCCACATCTGTATGTTTATCGCTTAAACCATAGAGGATTTTAGTACTTAACTGTGAAATCCAAAAAGCTTCTCTAGAACGTCTGTATGACGCACTGTTGACCTCATCCGTTCTATTGTCTATTTTTTCTATTATTTGTACTCTGAGATGATTAATATTACATTGTCCATTATTAAAATGTTCAAAAATGGATTTACTATGTTTTTTATTATTTCTTAAAAATAGCATTTCTGTGTTCTCTGAATCTTTCTTTAAGGGATATATTTGTTTCTCCTACGTATTGGATATTGCAATTATTGCAGGTAATGAGGTAAATGATATTTTTGGTATTACAGTTAAAATTACTGCTGTAGTTCACATTTTGTCTAGATGTATTAAATCTAAGACCCAAAATTTGGTGCTATTATAAGAACTGATGAAGAACGTACACGGTTCCATGTAGTTGCAGGTAATACATTTTAGCGCAGATGTTGTTGTAATCTTTTAATAACGTTGTACGCGTAATAAGGAAGTACGGTGGTGACCAACCTCCCATTATGGTCTAACCCCGAGACAGAGTCCAAGCCGTGATTGTATTGGCGTCTGAAACCATCCGAATAAAAGGGGATTGTAGACCCGGCGATTGTAAGCCCCCCCGACCATTAAAGGCCTTCCGCGGAATAGGGGCCGTGTTATTATTTGTGTGTATCATGAAAGTAAGGAGGCGAATTTTGACTGGTGGGAAGCCAGCTCCACCAAACACCAGGAATAAGCGGAGTACGTAGCCTTTGGGGAAAACCCTAACAGCAAGGCAGCGGCAAGTGTCAATACAATGTAAAAAAGTGAAAATATAAAATGGCAAATGCAACATCGTTTTAGTTCTTGCGTTATTAGAAGATTATATTTTCAACAGCGGAGAGGACTGACTCCTAACTTCAAAAAGTGGAGAGAACTGTCCTGCCATTTCAAAAAGTAGCCATATCTGCATTCATATTGTACTCTATATTCGCCGTGCCGGAACACTGATATTTGACGATGCTTTCGTTAGGCTCCCAGTGTGATAAGATCTGATAACCTAGACGTATGTAATATATAAACTATATTCATCGTACCACACTAATAATTTGATGATGCTTTCGTTAGGCCCATAGTGTGCTTAGCTGTGATATGTACTATATTATATGTACTATATAAACTATGTTCGTCGTATTGGAACACTAATTTTTGATGTTATTGTTCGGGTCATAATATGATTAACTCTGATACCCTAGACGTATGTAATAAATAAACTATATTTGTCATACTGGAACACGAATTTTTGATGATGTTTCCTATAGACTCATAGTGTGATTAGATTTGATAAAAACAAAATTTACGTGCATTAATCTACTACTGTAAACACCCATACACTTTCTTGCAAATTAAATATTTTAACTCAATAGTTTTCTGTTAAACATTTTATACATAGATTTAAGGGCCATGTCAAGTATTTCAAAACACAATATTGGGGAAACCAGTACATGAGTACCATAGGACAAAAGTTTAACGATTAATATGAGCCCAGGCTAAGGTAGTGTACATAGCTTGCCTCGGTCTACGAAAGACAAAGCAATATACGAGCATTCAATGGGGGACATTGGCATGATACACTATGGGAATGACTTGGCATGATCTGATTTGAGTGCAGAAAAATGTCGTTACAGAATATAACGAACACTAATTCTTGTTCAAGTTGTTAGGATACAGTAAACATTAAGTACATTGTGAGCATTGCAGAAAATTTAGAGAAAATTTGGTTCACCTGGTAAGGCCATATCGACCATTTGTTGCTGTTCTTGTTGTTGTTGAGATTCGCCGCGCTGATCAGATCGACTTGGAACTTGTGGCTTTGGCTGCTTCTGCGGTGATTTAGACGGTGAGCGATGAGTTGAATCTGAAATTCATTTTGTAGATATAAAACACTAAAAGAACAATAAAAATGTTAAGAAAATACCCCAACAGTGTAAATTCCAAATTTTCGACGAAGTTAATCATTTGCCTATACAAAAGCAATAAACCAGGCTTTGGGGGGGCTTTTAAGGAAAAAAATCCCAATTTTTTTATATGACCCGGTGGTTATCCAGCTAAATTAACAAGGTTTATATGCTACTTGCTGCCTAAAAAGCTTCAATTTTTGCAACAAATATCGGTAGGACGCGACCTTGCTCCTCTTGACCTACATTTTAACCTAGTAACTCTATCGAGCTTGCAGAGCGTAGTGTAGCATAGGTACACCTACGCCTTTTGTGTGCACAAGGTAGTACTTCGATATGCTATATGTGGATATCACACAATACCGCAACAAGTTAACGCAAAACCACCACAGCAATGAGTTTCGCATGCCCGAACACGCCCAATTGCAAGCTCTCAGCCTCCCAGGAAGTCACAATATAATTAGGAATTTTGGGTCGAGGAACCATGGCGGCGCCATACCCCGCACCCATGGGTCGCAGAGCAAAACCAACACCGGCAATGAGTTTCCCACGCTCGAAAATCCCCAAGTGAAACTTTTCAGCCACCCAGGATCACAACTAAGTTTCGAACTTTGGGTCAAGGAACCACGAGGGTGCCATACCTCAAACCCCCTAACTCCAGAACCGGAGGCTTAATCAAAAACAACACCGGCATTTATTATTTTACTGTGAAATTAAACCAACCAAAGGGAAATCAAAAGTTAAGATAAAAATAACCTTGCTTCCGTGAAGGTTACGATAATGGGATAGAGTAGAGTAAAAACACCTCATTTTGACATCTGATATGACACTGGTTTCAGACCTCAAATAATAAAACCCTCGGGATGTGCACGATAAAAGACTTATGCCGGTTCGAATGAGGCCAAGATCATGAAAATAGGTTAAGTCGTTCCGAAGTTATGGTCGATCATACACACATGCACACAGAAGGAATTTAAAAGCTTTCACCCCTGCAACACACAATCTCCACTACGTTACACAACGCTCTGATTATGAAAAGCTAGGCAAATTTTGGCATCAGTGGAAAAACATAGAAGGTTGTTACACTTGACTTCCAGTTGTGGTGCAGAGAGACTTCCCGCCACTTTTTCTAATTTTGGTTCATGAGAAGACACACCGTGGTTTGTGAGAGCGCACTGACTGGTTTATGCCTCTATCTCATTATTTTGGCGCCCAAACCGCCTTTCCGCGAAGCAAACTGATAATCCTCCGCAAGGTTGATCTCCCATTAGTGTGGGCACAGCCACTCAAAGGTGGCCTGCCCGGTTTGAACGCGCAAAACCTTAGCCGCTTACGCGAGACAATATAGCTTCACACGGCGGGCTTAAGTATATATTTGTGTCTTCGTTGAAATGTTGCACTCTGGAAAACGTGGCAGAAAACAAAACACCTCAAATTTCGGAAAATGACAAAACTGCAAAAAAACACTACGTATTTCTGGTTCTCCATGTCGGAGCTCAGAAGCCCCAGATCCAAGCACCAACGCAAAATTTTGGTCCCGTGGAGTGGACAGTAAAATGAGTTTGGTCATTAGTGGAACAAATAACAGGTGCTATGATTTTGACATGTGCAGGAGTACTTTAGGAATTTAAAAGGTGCGAGGCCAAGAGTCGACAACTAGCCTGCTCGCAATCATTGAGGGGAGCCACTTTCCAAATACCGTAGTTTGTCACATTATCCCCCTGGCCGTACCCCACTTATCCGAAAGTACCATGTTCAGTTAAACCCACGATTTATGCGCGAGTAAATTTAAGGTGACCCAGGCAATCATCCTATGTTGTGATTTCGCATAAATATTGTTATTGAACGCTTTTAGGTCAATTGAAATTTGGTGCTAAACTGGTGGTGACACTCTGGTCTGCGACTGAGATCTATGCATTTTGTGTTCGCGAAAATTCAATTAAAATTGTTTAAATTTTTGAAAACGAAAATTAGTCCGATTTGAATTAAACGGGCTTTGTTCGTAAATCTAAGGAGCTTAACTATTTTTTATAGTTTACTAGCTTATTGCTCATAACATCAGTAACCATTATAACATTAAATTCGTTCGCGAACACTAAATAGTCTATATGAAAGCTTGATAACCATTAAAGAACTGAATTTCAGCAATATGAAATTCGCCAAAATTCTGTTTGAATACGAGGTATAATTCTGGCACTTGGAATTTTTCTGCCAATTTTCGGTTCGCGAAAAACAATGAAATTTAGCATTTTTGCGTAACAAAGTTTTACGATCCAATATCGGTTATTACAAAATACGATGATTTGTGGTGCCACATTAAGATCACTCAAACATTATTAATGTCCCTAAATTATGTTTTCCGTAATCCTAAATATTTTTAGACATTACTTATAATGCTAAAACGTTGTTGTATAGCCTAAAAATATTTTGTTTTTAATATGGAAATAATTAGCATATATTGCAAAATTTTATCAACTTTAAGTTTTCCCCGAGAATGAACATGGAAGCCCCAAAGTTCCCCCACCCATTTTTCGGACAGATCAATAATACACTCGATGTTTCCTCCGTCTGGGTAAGTAACGAGTGATATAATTTAGCTCGTACGTAGCGTCAAAAGTTAAAACCTGCCTTCATACGACACCACACCATTAGCTGTGACATCCCCATTCGCAGCGTCCTTCCTCTCTGTATCGCTGGTAACGACAGGCGTCGTCGGTTCGTCTTCACCTTTCAGTTTTCGCTCTATGTCGCGTCGATACCGTTCTAGCTCTTCGTCGGTCTCCGCTGCGAATGGATTCGGCTGATAGAGGCGGGTATAAACTTGAGCCGTGTCACGATGTGATCTGGCGATAATACCTTTGCTAGCCGTGCCGACGCCGCCAGGCGGAATTCCAGGACTTGCAGCAGGCGACGACGTCGGGCCTACAGGGTACAGTCCAATGCCGGCTGCAGTTACAGTGGCCTCCTGAAAACAATATTATAATAAATTAAGGAACTTTTTGGAAAATGTCGGCAAATGATCGCTCCGTAAATGAGCTACTATGACTTACATGGCATAACAAGCGACAAAAATTAGGATGATTGCCTTGACAAAGTCCAACATATCAGTGACTACACTACTCGCCAAAAATGACTGTCGCTCGCACGCGATTCGCTCGAAACACATTTGTTCTAAAAATATAATTTATTATTTTAAATCGCTTCGAAATCTCGAGCGAGCTAATCTCTTGCGGCTCTGTCGAGACATGCTTACTCGAAACGGGACAATCATTTCTGGTGCGTACTGTACATTTATTTTATTATTAATACATTAAGTTGTTTTAGCTCTTAAGTTTCACTCTATGTTTCACTTTATATATTCGTAGTGTTGCAAAGACAGATGTAATCTTTTTGTTAAACAGCAGTGTTGCAAAGACAGATGTAATCTTTTTGTTACACAGCAGCTTTATGTCATCCGAAAGACAGAGAGAAACCACACTTGGTGGTTCCGGCGAAAATCATATTTCGGTAGCAGTTTCGGCAAATAACCAAAACCATATCCGAACCAGATTACCTGGTTGAATTTTTATGATTTTCCACACTTACTCTAGTTGCGGTGCAAAAATACATTATATGTGCATAATAATCAAATTTCCTTTCCCAACTAGACAAAACATAGTTTTATCTCAACAAATTGCTCTGTAAAACGGAAGTAGAAGTAGAACAAAACACTTCCTCAAAGATTTTTTATCGTACCCAAGTATAAACTGTAATTAGTAAATATTGTATAATTAGTAGTATGAAGTGTAATTAGTAAATATTACATTGTGTGTGCAATATATCAACAAAAGTAAGAAGTGCAATCAACAAAGTTAAAATTTTGATAATCAGTTAGTTTTGACACTCTTGTCTTAACCGACTGCGCAAGAATTTAACACATGAAACCTCGCTTATTTAAACAATCTAAAAAAGAAATATTCAAACGGCAACAATGTTTTGCTTAAATCTTAGATAAATGCTTATAGTTTTCAGTTCTTTATATTTTTTGTAATAATCATTTGTTGCAACAATAAAATTATGTTTTATTTCAAAATGTAACTATGTACAGTTTTTGTCTATAAAGAAATGACAATTACTATTGGTCGCATACGATTCGTTCAAATAGAGCTTATGTTCTAAACACATGGAACTAAACTATTTTAAAATAAAATTAGAGCAAATTGTTGTCAATAAACATCATGAGGACAGCATTAGGGCATCAGATGGGCTACTGTGCTGCTAAAACATGCAGCGATGAAGATTAGGAATTACCAAGTCGAAAATGTTTTGTTACAAAAATTGAAAATACAAAACGTAATCAGTCAACACTCACTTTAATACGAGCAGCTTCTTCCCATCCACTACATTCCAAAATGTGAGATTGAGGCCCGGCGCTGACATGATCCTTCTGCCGTGCATCTTTAATCTAAAATAGTCATAGTTATACATAGTTTAGTAAAGGCCAAGAACTACAGCTGAGAGCAGTCGTGCGGAATGATGATAAAATACTACGAGGTTGAAACTTTTGATAAGAATTACTGATCAAACAAGTGGATCTATAATTATAAACCACAGTCATACCTAATTCTCATTCGACGTGCAATTTTGGTTCCACTCTCTTGTATTTCAAAATGTTGGTGTTAAACGTTAAATTATTAATATCGGATCATGTCTCATTGGGTAGTTACTACTGAGCACGACATTGTATACTCTGAGAATACGACACAGCAACTCTTGTTCAACAAATAAAGGAAATTGTTAAGTCACCATGAACAGACGTTATAGGCATCAGCCTTTGTGATCAACGAAGTTCTAAGAGCCTCATTTTATAACTAGTAACTATATCGAGGTTGCAGAGGTGTAGTGGAGCATAGGTAGACCTACGCCTTTTCCATGCACAGGCAATCAGCTTTCGATACCATACGTCGATATGGGAATACCACACAATACCGCACAAGTTAAACCAAAACGAACACCCAATTTCCCCATGCCCGAAAACGCCCAAGTGAAACTTCGCAGCCGCCCAGGACTCAAAACAAATTTTCTAATTTTGGGTCGAGGAACCATGGGGCGCCACACCCCGCACCTCAAACACCATACCTCCAGAATCGGAACCTTAATCGAAAAACAAAAAAGGTGCATCGGTATTTATCGTTTGGGAGCGTCATACCCCCGCACCCATGCAACCACAATTGGCAGAGCAAAACCAAGACCGACAGTTTCCTACGCTCGAAAACCCTCAAGTGAAACTTTTCATCGTCAGAACAAATTTTCGAATTTTGGGTCGAGGAACCACGAGGGTGTCATATCTCAAACCCCATAACTCCAAAACCGGAGCCTTAATCGAAAAACAAAAAAGTGGCATCGGTGTTTATCATTTTTCTTATATAATAAAACACACCAGTGAAAAATTTTGAATGTTAAGATAAAAATAACCTTGCTTCCGTGAATTGTACTAACATGGGCTAAAAATCACCATTTTGACCTCTGATCCCGAATCATGGGGCACTATACCCCTGAACCCACGGAACAATGGGTCACGGAGCAAAACCAACACCGGCAATGAATTTTCATGACTGAAAACCTCCCAAGTGAAACTTTTCGGCCGCCGAAGACGTAGGAACACTTTTCTGAATTCTGAGTGGAGAAACCATGGGGCGCCATACCCCCCGTACCTCAAACCCCAAACTCGCAAGGTATCGGCGTTTATCACTTTACTATGAAATAAAACCAACCGGAGAAAAAATTCTAAATTTAAGATAAAAATAGCCTTCCTTCCATGAAGGACACTAAAATGGGGTAAAAATCCACATTTTGACCTCTGACCCCAGAAACAGAATTCAAAAATTCATGGGGATGCACTTAAATCGACTATGCAGGTTCGAATTAGCCAAAGGTTATGAAAATCGATTAAGTCGTTCCCGAAATACGGCCGATCACATATACAAATACAGAAGAATTTAAAAGATTTCACCCCTGCAACACACAATCTCCACTACGTTAAACATAATAATGAATTTGGAGAAAACTATATTTCACATATTTGCATCTTTTAAGAAATAAAACTGTTTTTATTCGTTCGGCTAAAAGTTGGACAATTGAAGAACCCCAAGCAAAAATCGGACAATCGACATTTTTCAACTTTTGAGACATTGACACAAATGTTACACTAAGGACTAGTTTATAATCAAAAGGGACAATAGTAAATAAATTTTGACATCAAATAGTTATTATTCCACTGGCAAACAGTTGATATGGCGATAGCTTGGAATGACGATGACGCAGAGCTTGGAATGGCGGTGGTAAACAGCTTGACGATGGCGACAGCTTGAAAGGAACATAGCATTCAGCTTGACGATGGCGATAGCATATAGCTTGATGATGACGATAGCTGGGAATGACGATGACGTAGAGCTTAGAATGACGGTGGTATACAGCTTGACGATGGCGAGAGCTTGAAACGAGCAAAGCATTCAGCTTAGCATATCATTCAGTTTGACGATGGCGATAGCTTGGATTGACAATGGCATAAAGTTTGACAATGGTGACAGCTTGAAATGAGAATGGCATAAAATTTGATGGTGGCGGCAGCTTGGAATGACGATAGCATAAAGCTTGACGATGGCTATAGCTTGGAATGACGATGACATACAGCCTGACGATGACATACAGTTTGACGATGTCGATAGCTTAGTATGACGATGGCAACAACTCGGAATGACGATGGCGATATTTTGGAATGAGTATGGCATAGAGTTTGATGATGGCGATAAAAATGGTGGGGAAAGTTGCAAAAAATTAGGGCAGGTTTTGATCTTTAAATATTTGGAAAATTTATACCCCATTGGCCCAGCAACCCATCCCTCTCACCAAAAAAGTCCCGGCCATTCCCCTGGGTCCTCAGACCTTGTACATGTATGCTTATACATGCTGGATGTCCGTTGCTTGTTTGTTCAAAACCCGAAAACATGTTTACCTGTTGTTGTCGTTCCTTAAATTCTTTGGTATTGACGACAGGCTGTGGCGGCGCCGGCTTGTCCTGTTGAGGCTTGATTCCCGCAGTCACGGCTGTGCCATGGCTTGGACTTGCCGACTCGACCCACTAAAAAGCACAAAGAATGAAAACTACAGTACGCGAGAGAAATGACTCGCATTTACAGCGAATTTCCAGAGGGCCGCGAGAGATTAGCTCGCTCCAGAATTCCAAACTACTAGAATATTAATGACAAATCCTATTTTTAAAACCAATTTCTTTCAACCGAATCTCAAGCGAGTTGTAACCGAGACTAGAACAAGCGATAGTCATTTCGTGGTACAAAATTAAGATAAAGCTTTCATGCTGCAATATTGGCAGTACAGTAGTAATATTTATATTCAATATAACACGAAGATTCTTTATTGAAACAACTTAAAAAATGCTTTTATACCACCCAAATAGCAGCAGCCGGTAAACATAAACCCACCACAATGCTCGAAAATACAGACCATGCCGAGGCGCTCGTGTCAACCACGAGAATTTAATCTTCTAACTAATAAACAGCTACATTGGATAAATCAACTTCTTATGCAGAGCAGAATTCGCTGAGTCAGGTTCATTTCGTTCATCCCACTTCATGAACGATACCACCATTAAGGAGTCGTTATGAAATTATTATACATATAATTCACCTGGCTTTCCCACGGAGGAGGAAAGGCCCCGGCCACAAGTATTTCGGCCTCCCCCAGGTGCCCCCAGTTCAACCCCAGGTTATTAACACAGTTATTAAAAATTTTAAACTAATACCCTGAGCGGAACCTAAGAATACCTGAGGCCCACCCTAGGAGGCCGAAGTCCTCCCCCTTCCGAGGACCCGGCTAGCTACCCTGGGACTTCGTACCTTGAGCATCTATAGTGTAAAACCAGGTATGGACCCGAGCTCATGATAATTTCAATTGCTACGTATAATGACGGCTGTATATATGAGCCCAAAACAATTGTATCTAAGATTCAGTGGGCGATATCAGGAAGACAAAGTTTTTCTTGTCCCATCTAATAAGCACACTTTTTGTACCTGTTGCTAAACATTTGGTCAAAATGCTAGGAGTAGAACAGGATTGAGCATTCCAGCTCAAACCAACAATGTTATATTGCACTCGTGCGCCATCCTATCTTCGAACAATACTTCCCGCGAAATCATGACTATAAATGGCTGTAGCTGCCAAATACTTTGACAAGATCCATACATTTAAATATCTAGGAGCTACGGTTTCATGGAAGACTGAATTATATTATGTTTCTGTCGGACATTGTATTCCGGCATGGTACGATGGGCAACAACAGCTGCGCTATAAACTCGTCAAAACATTAAACACGGAGCATGGTTATGTATGTCTACGAGGCGACAATTTGCTGTGTTCTTCGGTACGGAGTAGAAACATACAGTTCCGTACGGGGCAGAAACATGACCACGGGCGGAATCTATGGAACAGTTACTGGAGCGCGTAGAATCGAAATGCTCCTCTAGCAATGCAGTGCTAACCGTCAGCGTGACACAGCACGTTAAGATCACCGATGTAGACTCAGAAGAAAATTAACCACCGCTGAAAGACTTTCTGTGGTCACATAGCTACAATGATTCGGAGAATTCAAGTGAAGCACGGATTCCAACATTACATTCATTTGCAAAGTGGGAGTCTTGGAAGACCTGCCACAACAAGGTTTTGCAAACTAACCGTTAATTGTGGAAACTCCTACTCAAAATGAAAAATACTTGCCATGAGAAAACAACGATCTTTCATTAAAATTTCGAAAATGTGCATTCAGAGATAGTTGAACTAGCATTTTAGACGGAACACGAATAACACATAGTATTCTTACGCCTTACCCCAAATGCTATCACATTGCCCGTTCCGTTCCCAGCATATCACGATTTTTAGAAATTGAAACAGACATTACGAGTCGTTTTCCAATACTTAGCTAGGAAGCTTTCTGTAAGACACACTTATTTCGTGCTTTAACATTACCAGAAACCTATAAAAAACCCGATTCTATGATATGACAACAACACATAAAGCCAGTCGAAAACCAATACAGTTATGTTTGCGAAACATAGTGTAATATTAATCCACTAACCACCAAATGCCCACTTACCTTGGTTATTTTCTTTGAGGCTCCGGCTGAACCAGGACCAGACTCGACAATCTCAACTTTTTGATAGGTATTACTGCCTTGCAACAAACGGAGCTTTTCTTGCGCAGCGCGAATGTTTGACAGCTTGTTGGGTGACCTGTAACATTATCATAACAATAATAATAATAATCGCAAATAAACTCTGTAAGCCGATGTAAAATTTGCTAGTATACACACTACATAATATACAGTTCCTAGCGGCATACCCACCTAAATATTACTGAAGAGACGACCAGTTCATTTAACATTTAAAAAATTGAAATACAACACGTTTAGTTGGTCATTGCTGACGTGGTAAACGTGTAAACCGAGTTCGTCTATATGCTTTTACAATGTATTCATAGTAAATCTACAGTAAATATGGAAATATTTAGTATTTTTAAGCAAAATTTATTCCCCCACTTTGAAATTTCTCCGCGAAGCCACCCCTCCCCTACTTTTGGGATGGCTGTGGCCAGGCCAGATTAGCGTGATACTCCTCGTTTTCCAGGGTTTATTAGTAACACGACTACCTCACCATTCATCCAGAAGTAAATGATTTTTAAATAAATAAATTTGCTTACGTTGGATCTAACACGTCGGCAATTCCCAATGGACCAGCTGCAGTACCATCGGCTTCGGCCTTGCCCGATTTTGTCGTAGCGGCGTGTGCGCGGTAGACATGACCTGTCTTATAACCCTAAAATATATAATATCAATTATACAAAAGTGCGTACAAAATATACAAAAGAAACTCCTTTTATCCTGAAAGGATGATTATTTGGCTAGGCAATGATAGTTTCAGGATTAAATCCACAAATTTTGTGGTTTATAATGGTAAAGTATCCCAAACTTAAGGCGTTTAACGTGGGACGATGAGTTGATAATGAAAAAGTAAGAAATCATGTCGAACTGCTGACATTTATTCGATCCAACAAGATTTGTGAACAAAGCAGCGGAAAATGTTTGCAAAATCGAAGATAATTAATCAATCGCGGGTTTCTCACTTCAGTAAAAAACAGAATAAAAAATCTGCAGATAAAATTATATAATAATACACCAATTTAGAGAAGTTTTCAATGTCAGCTGAACAAATATCACGACTTTTGAAAATTAACTCTATGCTTGTTAATTTTTTGTTGTATAATTTTTGCCAAAATAAATATTAAAACATTTTGCTTTTACATTATAACAACTTTTTATACTAAATTATTATTATGCGTGAGTAAACTAAAGGTGACCCCGCCAACCATCCTATTCTGTCATTACCGATATCAAATCGCAAACCGGAATTGTTACGGAAAATAGGCTTTCATTCGGTTTTTCGCTAACCGAAAGTTGGCAAAATCAAGTTCAAGTGCCAGAAATTAGACCTTGTGTTCGAACAGGACTTTGTTGATTTCAGTTTGTAGAAATTCTGTTCCCTAATGCATTATCATTTTAATTTGAATTACACAGTGTTCGCGAAAAAATTTGACAACGCCGGACATTGAATGTAAAAGTCACGTCACAATCAAATCGACAAATTTTCGTTCTCAAAAATTTGGGTAATTTTACTTCACTTTTCGCGAACATAAAATCGTAAGATTTCAATCGCAGCGCTGCGTTCTTGACCAGATTTACGTCGAATTTCAATTCATGAAAAAGCGTTCCGTAACAAATGTTATCCAAAAATACAAAATGGTATGGTTGGCGGGGTCACATTAAGTTTACCCATGCACGCCTTTATACTGTTATGACAATTTTGAAAAAATCAAGCACTTTTCAGATTCCAATGCATGCCGTATCTTTTAATTATAACCAACTTTTGTCGGATTGGTTAAAGTAATCTTAACTACAGTCTCACACCGGCTAAATTGTCGTTCAACCGTTCACAAACCTAATATCACATACAGTCCCCACCGAAAATGGCTGTCGCTTGCTCGTGACTCGCTCAAAATAAATTTGTTCTAATATAGAAATTATTAATTTAAATAGTTTAAAAATCTCGATCGCGACTCTCTTGAAGTGGGACTGTCAATTCTGGCGCGTACTGAATATCGCTCGAGCAGTTGCAGAAATATTGCAGTTTAGTTTATGTTGGGCCCCACGGACTCATTTAAAAGATCGTTATGAACTAACCCTGTCCCATACGAAATCTCAGTAAACGCGGTACCACAGCTGTACAAACGCTAATTGTTTTATAAAAAGAGCCAATATAGCCGAGCAGAAATGGCGATATGACTGTTTTTGGTATTTCGGTGTCTTTGGTGCATTCAAAACCCATTTTAACCAAAACCCGCAGTGTAAGTAATGGCAACTGCCGAACATCATTTTTGGGACGACTAGAAAATTACAGCAATAAAATCCATATCACTTGAATGATTGCAGATTATTAACGTTTTCGAGTATTCTGGGCTCATACGCTCGTTCAAAACCGACTTTCATATAACCCTGCAGCGCAAATATATGTTTTGTTTGTGCCTTGACCAATTAATATTTCTAAATACCAAAGAATTGATCTCCGAAATTGATTTCGGGTGTCTTTGGTCCATTCAAAACCCATTTTAACCAAAACCTGCAGTGTAAGTAATGGCAACTGCAGAACATCATTTATGGGATGACTAGAAAATTACACCAATAATATCCATATTACTTGAGTGATTGCAGATTATTACCGTTTTCGTGTATTCTGGGCTCATACGCCCGTTCAAAACCTACTTTCACATAACTCTGCAGCGCAAATATATAAATGTTTTGTTTATGCCTTGACCAAAATTCCTATATATCAAACAATTGATCTCCGAAATTTATTGTGAACTAGATGCCAAAAATGGTGTTTAGAACCACTAAGCTATAACATTATCGATCGTGATCAAAGGTATAAAGTATGTAATTGAATAAATTGGTTTTCTACAAAGAATTTTTGAATTTGAAAATAAAATGTATAAATACAAGCACCGGTATTAACTTCAGAAAAAGCTCGTCTTCATTAAGTATAGAGATTATTTGCTTACCTACAGTAACATTTCTAAACTAATTTTTACAACAAATTTATTTCGAGCGAGTCGCGAGGGAGCAACAGTCATTTTTCAGAAGTACTATATTTATATAGAAAAATATCCGTTGTAATGATAATAAAAATAGCGGTTTTTTCTATTCTAGCAAAATCTAACAGTTGATTTTTGTCTATTCTCAACGATTAATTCATTTGAAGATTGGTAGTTTGATCTGATTTCAATAAACCAAATTATTGGAAATACAAATACATTTTCGTACATAACTAAAATGTTTAAGGGGTATTTTCCCGACACCTGTTCACTTGTTGATACATTTATTATCAAGTAAAGCGTCAACATAAGGGTCCATCGACGAGGGCCATTGGCCATTTTCCAGTCTATAGATGGTACGTTAGATTCACTTGCCAGACAAGTGAACCGATGACGCAGACGACTAAGATGTCGGAGCAAGTCAAATTAGTGTTTATATCGTTTTCAGACGAAGAAGACGTCGGACGATAAACTCTGCAAACGATGATAGAACATGTTGGTGAAAGAGGAAATTTATATGCGACGGCTTCTTGAAATACAGGAGCGTGTGCAATTATATTGACAGCAGAAGCTTTGAGGTCCGTTGAGACGAGGTATTACTCTAAGACGGCTAGCCTATTGACGCCCAGTAAAAAAGGAGTCCTAGTGTTCAATACGTTTCAGTTATAGCAATGTCATATTACTATCAGCATTTCAGATTTTGTATTTTGTTATTTAGAGATCTAGCGTTTAAGAGGCAACATTTAAAATCACCTGCAACATTAGTTTCAAAAATAGGATCACAAATTTCAACTAAAGACCCGCGTTCAGCGGCCAGACTCAGATTCCCCCGAGACAGTGATAGTTGAATTCGACACGCATGTTAAATGCGAGCCAGAACCCGGCGTTGTTGCAGTAGATGAAGAGATATCAACAGTATGACCAAGGTCCGGTTTACAGCGTCGTCGGTATTCCGGAAAGGCTGCATCCTTGGCTAGAGTTCTATCTAGTTTGATGTAGCAATTTCGAAACTGCAATGACTGATCAACGTTACGGAGTTAGTGGGCGAGATATGAGTTTTGCCTTTTTTAAGTTAACCTTGTAGTTACACTAGCCGGAGTGATGCATCGGACAAATTGACCTTTTTTACTCTTGGAAGTTTTAACTATTTTCATTTTGCAACATCGTGAAGTACACAAATATGTTTAGCGGGTGCTTAATACTGAATTTTATCTGATCATACCACCTGGCAGAAGAAAGCTGAATTAATTCACTTCTGAGGAATTAATGTTCCAACTATATAGACAAGAAGGGTATTCCAGAGGCATATTTTGTTACAGCTAGCTACTATGCGCAATCGATTCAAAATAGTTCACTTTTGTTACACAACGTACATACCAACAACTATCAATTGCTATTAACTGGACTTACCGCATTATCGAGAACCCGCATCCACGCTTCCCATTCGAGCTCGCCAGGGCGCCACTGACGTTGAAGTTCGGCACCAACAGCATTCGCAGCATGTGTTGCCTCGAATGCTGAACGTTGCACTTCTTCGGACGGAATATTTAGGTTCTCAAGACCGGCACGCGCCGCGCGGACCTAAAAACAAATAAATGTATGGTGAATGAAAATTTTACGCATGGAACATCACCACCTTAAGTTAGTTTAATACACACTACTAGCTTGCTCACAGAAGACGAGGCTGCTTAGATACTTCGGCCTCACCAGTTCAGGCCCCCATGTATTTTTGGCTGTCCCAAATTCATACCACCGGATATTTTTCTGCGTGACTAAGAAATAGGCCAATTTTTCTCTACGAAACAAAAATATGTCAGTTTTCCCTTATAGAAAGTAAAAAAATATCCCGAAAATTTCTGCTTTGCGGGTTATAAAACAGTAAAATTTCCGCGTTTCAGTTCCAGTATAATCTGAATTATTATTGTATAGTTATTGTGAATCAGCTATTTTCGCGTTTTTCAGTACCTCCACCCGATCAACCTGAGTGGAAACCGAATTTCTCGCGTGCCAACAGTGCGGTACGCCAGGCTCTTTGGATGCAATTTGGGAATGCCAGCACTGAGTCTTCTGGACGACAATAAACACAAAAATTACTGTGGAATAACTATAAATTTCAAGTAGATAAAAAATAATTACGAACTAGTAGCTTTTCCCATAGCCAAGGTCGTTAATTCTTAGTATTGCATATGTAATTTAGGAAGACGTACACAGAATAGAGCCCAATGTAACCCAGATCCTACACCTTAAAAGAACCGTATAGCAAAGCATTATCGCATAGAACTTTGTTTTCTGCATAAAATCATCGTAATTTGGCTCATATATATGCACCGCTTGTCAAGATGCAATATAATACGTGATTTTCCGTGCCGCTTTAGCACACAACTTGAGAAACCTCGGTAGGAGTGAAGATGTTGCAATCGGGCTTTGCAAACGGCACTAATAGTGATTTTAAGCTTTCAGATAGCACGAATCAACCCGCCCAATAAAAGCTGAGTTATGCATGTCACACCAAGAAACCCTTATTTCAAATTAGTAAGAACTGTATGTTTGCCTCGCCCACTTCACCCACTACGATCAGAATTCAAAAATGACCTACCATTTAAAGTTAACATCCTAGCTAAGCAGCACAGTCAGCGAATTCTCAACTACCGTCAAATGGAACTTAAACAAAACTTGAAAAAAGAAAAAAACTGTTGAAACAAAAAGCAAAACCAAAATTAGACATCTTCAGTCTAGCTATTATATGTAAAAAATTGACAATATATTAACCGCTACAAAATATAATTTAAAAAAGAATATACAAAATGTTTGGACCGTCAATCTCACAACCTTCAGCTTGAACATAGTCAAAATAGTAGAATACACAACTAATGTGGCAGTTGTGAAATTTGACATTGTCCGTTATCGGTTTTTAGGGTGACAAGCATATTATGTAACTCAACTTTGCCTGGGCGCATTGACTAGAGCGATAGCTAATTTGTAATGACTGAAATCTCTGTCTGTGCCCTTTAGACAGCCGCGAAGACCGATTCCAACATCTTGCCTGCGTAAAACGGACCAAAGACGCTCGGGTCGGACCCCGAATGGAAAAAAAATCACGTTACGTATTGTGCTCAATAACCTGTTTTGTATCAGTACAATATGTAGCAAACAAACTTCTACAATGCTGTATATATTGCTTTGCTACGCGGTTCTCTGAATGGTTTGGGTCAGAATGGACCCATGGGATACAAAATACACGAAAATGATAACATCTATGTGATTTCCGCAAACGCTCAAGCTAAGTGGGTGTTTTAGAAACCATTTTATACAGCTATTCATTATTTTGAGGTTGCAAATGTGTGCTGCTATTTTCATTACTTACACAGCACGGTTGGGCCACAAACGTTTTTCAATGGGCCAATTGGAACCAAAATACATGAAAATGGCAATACGCCGAAACCGCTCAAGTGATATCTATGCTGGGCTCTCCATTCGCTGAAAATTTTGCTAGAGGGCCCCTGGTTCCGAACCGGGGGGTCGATTTTGCCAGGGGACATTTTTCCAAGATAAAAATGGTTAAAGATCGTGTCAGAAGCACTGCCAAAATGGTTTTGATGGAGACAAAACGCGATTTCCAAGCAAATTTTGACAAAATTTGCGAAATTTTTGGTTGCAGAACGAAATTTTAATACAAATTTTGATCAAATGTTATGTACTTTGGACCAATTGCTAACAAAAAAATTTTGAAGAGGCGGTGAACGGGGGCGGGAAGCCCAAAATTTTACCAGGGGACATGAACCGGGGGCACCTGTTCTGAACCAGGGGCGACGGAAAAACGCCAGGGACCCCAATTTGGATAGCCCAGTCTATGTAAGTGTTTTTGCTCATATTTTGTACAACACTTCATCCATGTACTTGCAATTTGCGATGACCAAGTGTACTCATTCAATGATTTTTTACTTTAAGTCACCGATTTTCATCATTTCGACCTAATTGAACAGTTCCAATTTAAATTAAAAAATAAAATACATCAAAAACGCTTTAAAATGCTATATTTCAAAAGACTTGGAAAAACTTGAAAAAAGCTCAAAGTCCTACCAAAAAAATTTAGTCGGATACAT
Source organism: Trileptium ribeirensis (assembly GCA_030248225.1). Classification (NCBI taxonomy): domain Eukaryota; kingdom Metazoa; phylum Nematoda; class Enoplea; order Enoplida; family Thoracostomopsidae; genus Trileptium; species Trileptium ribeirensis. Next base: position 41,285 of record JASANE010012266.1, on the reverse strand, counting down.
CAATGAACCGCAGACTTGGTCAAAAATTTTTAAATAAATTTTTAATAAAAATTTAAAATCTAGTAACAAACGCATGAGATGCCGAGCTATGACATACGAAAGGACAAATTCCAGTCTTTTATTCATAAACAGGTGACATAGTCTAAACGAAATAATTTTCTCTGCTCAAAATTGTACAATAATGTTTAACTAAATAAATGAAAAGTATTAAAAATCATCAAAACTTGAAAAATGGCAAAATAAGTATTTTTCTTCTGAATAAATATTTCAAAATTTACATACTCACAACCGAATGAAATACATACCGTGAGCGAGATATTCGAACATTTATTCTTGCCATTTATGCCTAAACAGAAATCCAAAGCTTCGCCAGCCGCACTAAGGCTATCGAGCCGCGATTAGTAGGATATTGTAAACAAAATGTTGTTAGTATTTAGTACATGTGAAGAAAACACACAGCTATAATAGGCTGTAAAATGACATTCCGATGCGATAAAAACCGTTACACAATAAAATATTGTTAGGATAAATTAGTAGTGCCGTTAGGTTAGTAAGACAAACTATATTACTGCTAAATTAACGATATGATTTCGAATATTAGCCGAGTGCGTCTGCACTTTGAAGTCGGCTCTTAAAAGCTCTTTTCTAAAACAACAAACATTTATTATAACATCGCATAATGTATAGTATAATAGGTAGTGTAACTACCTAAGTGTATTTTGTAACTGCTCAAGTTTGGTTCTTAATGTCAAACCAGGCTGTCCGCTTGCAGGGGGTGATCATTCCAGTGTATGGTTTGATATTATTTGTGATAAAAACACATTGAACACGAAACGGTGGCGTCGTTGTTGGCGACGAATTAACTGGAGTAATTTCAACTCACAGCTTTCACATTTACTTTCTGACTTCAACCCGCAAAATGTCGAAAGCGGTTGGGACCTGTTTAAAACGGCTATATTATTGTCAATTGATAAATTCTGTCGTCTGGTCTCCTCAAAACGTGTACGGCGCCGCCCCGTTTGGGCAAACAACGATACATGGACTGCAATAAAACGACAAAAAAATGCCCATCGAGCATACCAGCGTTCTAAAACACACGCTTCGCTTGTCCACTATCGCCAAATAGTAAACTTGACTAATCTGGAGATAAATTGTGCAAAGCATAGATATCAGTTAAATTTGGCCGGCAAATTAGGGTCTCATCCTAAGAACTTTTGGGCTTATGCCAGATCGTGTCTTAAATCTGAATCATCTTGTGGTCCAATTTTGAACAATGGTGTGTATGAGTCTGATCCAGAAACTGTTGCTAATTTGTTTAACATTCATTTTTCTAACATTTTTTCACGAAACAACGATGTTGGACCGCACATCAATCACCGTTCTCGGCAACAACTGAACGACATTGAGTTCAATACTTTAGAGATCGTGGATATTTGTTTGGGTCTAAAAACTGATTCTTCGCCCGGTCCGGATAGTATTCCAAACTGCGTTCTAAAAAACTCTGTATTTGTTTTGGCTGAACCCCTTCGTAAACTTTTTTCGCTTGTTATGCGCTCAGAAGTTATTCCACCAGAATGGTCTGTGGCCCACGTCATTCCTATGTTTAAAAAAGGACTGCACCACGATGTTGATAACTATAGGCCCATAAGCCTGACTTCATGTGTTTGCAAAGTCCTCGAAAAACTTTTACAAAAACGCTTGATTTCGTATGTCTTGCAAAACAATTTATTTAATATGTCGCAATTTGGATTTGTTCCCGGACGCACAACTTCACTTGAACTGTTATCATTTCTAAACTTTGTTGTACCAGCGATTAATCGAGGGAATTACGTTGACTGTTTATATCTCGATCTATCTAAAGCGTTCGACAAAGTACCTCATAACCGTCTGTTGCTTAAGTTGCAGGCATATGGTATTGGTGGCCGGGTATTGAAATTTATTGAAAACTTTTTGGTTTCACGTTCACAACGTGTAGTCATCGGTGACAAGTTATCTCGGGTTGTACGGGTTCACAGCGGTGTACCTCAAGGTACTGTACTAGCGCCTACTTTATTTTTATTCTATATTGACGATTTTGATCAATATGTAAATTGTTTTGTGGGAAAATTTGCAGATGATACGCGCATTGGAAGTATAATTCACCCCAGCACTCATGTGGCTGACGTCGACCTTTTTCGGCAAAACATTGCACAATGCGAAAAGTGGGCTGCTGATAATTTTTTAACTTTTAATGCGAATAAATGTCAGGCAATTCACTTTGGTTATAACAACCCGAACACAGTTTACCGTCTCAACGATGTTGATATAGAAAATGTATCAAGTATTAACGACTTAGGTGTTACTATTTCATCAAATTTAAAACCGTCTAAACATGTTGTTCAAGTGGTACAATCAGCGTATAGAATTCTACATTCTGTCTTACGTATATTTAATCCTATAACTAAATCTGTGTTTGTGCCTCTATATAAAAGCTTAATACGTTCGAAACTGGAATATTGTTGTGAAACATGGAGCCCACACCTGGTGAGGGATGTGGTCCTTTTAGAAAAAATACAACGGATTGCCACGAAACGCGTCCTTGGCCTGAGTAACCTAAGTTATGATGAACGTTTACTGGCACTGGGTCTACAAAAATTATCAACCCGCCGCTTCCGTCAAGATCTCATTCTGCTATATAAACTTTTCCACAAACAGATGACTTTAGAAGTGACTGACATCGTGGTATGCTGCAATTCTACCAGAACTAGAGGGCATCCGTTTAAACTTAAACACCCGTTCACGCCTCGTATTGAAGCAGCTAAATACTTCTTCAGTTTCCGCGTTGTTGAAACGTGGAACACTTTGCCATCCCATGTGGTTACCACCCCCTCCCTTCCAACCTTCAAACATCGGCTCCATGCTTCTGGCTGCTTACCGAATCCGTAGATTTGTGTTCTGCCGTTGTTTTGCCTGTTTTAGGCATTGATCGTGCAGCCGATGTGAAGTCATCGGCGTTCCTCTACCATCAGCTTATGCTTCATGCCTATCAACAATTAGCGTCTTGCTTTCGATGGCTGTTGGTGGATCAAGGTAGATCAAGGTAGGTAGCTAACAGCAAAAACAGCCGCAATAACCTCGTTTCAGCCCTCAAAAGCTCGAACACTAACCGTTTATTATATTCGTCCGTTTACGGGTTTGTATATTACGTTTTCTCTAATAATATGTTATTGCATCGCAAGCGTTTATTATTAGGAGCTAAAGAACAGAGTCGAGGCTGGCTTTATATCAGAAGAGCGGCGCGTAGCCGGTCATACTGTCGCGGCCAAAAATAGGTCCAATCAAAATCGACTGAAATCGCAATCAATCAAAATTTCGTTTAATCGCAATGGATCGCAATTTCTTTTAATCGAAAATAGTCGAAATTTTATAAATTTGAAATCAATTAATAGCGCCAAAATGGAAATCGATTGATATTTCGTTTAATCGAAATGGATAGAATTTCCGTTTAATCAAAATCGATCGAAATTTCGATCGATTATTTTGCACTTATTTCTGGCGCCGTAACTACATATAGCTGATGAAGAGCCTAGTATAGCCATAGCCTAAGATCTGCCTGTGAGAGCCGAGCCGGACATGGTTCAGGAGTAGCCAAGTGTGATCCAAAACAGGACAGTCACTTTAACAAGTATAGTACTTAAATATTAACGAATCTAAATTCTTAAAATTTTATATAAAAAACAAACATAAATAACAATAATAAATATAATTACATATAATAAAAACAGTGAAGTAATTTAGTTTTGAATACATACACTACGGCCACTTTTTAAAATAGCGTCAAAAGCGCTAGTTTCAACACTCAAAAATAATTTTATTTACAAGTTGGACGATAACAAGATTACAATGCCTACCTGAGCTTCGCATGCGTTGACTAGGCTCGATGTCAAATTGAAGGTTTCTTCAGGGGTCGCGCCGCAAACAAGGACGCCGGCACCTCGTAAAAACAATACCTGTACGATACGAAATTTCAGTGATAACTATATAATCTTTACATAAATTAATCACAAAAATTTTTTATTATCTAATGTTTAAAATTTATAGCAGTTACACAGTACGGCAAAACGCAAACAGGTATAATCGTGTTAAAATTGGCCGAGATACTTCAGACTCGTTTTTTTACCGCTGATCAATATTCGTTACTGAACTCAAAATGCATTCCATGAAATTTAAGAGAAGTATGTATTCTACGATTTTTGCAGTACCAGATATTCTTGGCCGAGATACTTAACAGACTCGTTATTTTAGTACCGCTGACCAAAATTCGTTACTGAACTCAAAATGCATTCCATGAAATTTAAGAGAAGTATTCTACGATTTTTGCAGTACCAGATATTCTTTTAAAATTCAATGAACTATTACTTGAAATTTTTCAGAAATCCAAATAAATTTTATATTTCGGAAAATGATTCTTGAAAACTGTTCTTCAAAATGAAAAACACTATTCTTTGAAATTTCAACACAACATCTGGTGGCGACAAAATCATAGAATACTTCTCTTAAATTTCATGGAAACTATTTTAAGTGTAATCATACGAAACATGATGTGTCTGCGTAACGTTCATAAAGACACTAGTTACTGTGCTAACGAACTTCTATCGGAAATTGCTGACTACATGACGTAAAAAAATTCTAAAAAAAGCGTAAACACACGGAAAAGAAGACACTGAACATGATACTTAAAAGGTGTTATTTGTGTAATTAGGTATTTTTACCTTTGAATTAGTATGTCAAGCGTTTATGCACATTATGGAACATGTGGTAAAGCTAAAGAAAGATTTGTAAATCCAAGAGCTCAAAACGGTTGACCATGTCACTTCCCAGTACTGCACTGTTAAACCACGTTGGAGGACACGTGCGTTTTCCGCCGTAGCCCTCGCGATTCTATGACGATCGACCCCACACCACAAGGACTTGAGATACCGTCAACAAAACGTGGTGGGTGCCCCCTCCCTGGAAATGAGGCAAAGTAAGGTCAAATACGGCCGTGTCATCAAACACGGGTTAACGTTACAGTGCTGGCAAGTAACATACTCTTCCTTCATGCACTCTTGGCAAAACGAGTAAGGTACCAACTACCTACAAACCTCTGAATGTGCAGCCGGCCGTGCGCCACAACACTTACTGTCGCCTTATAATCGAGTGAGCAACGAGCCAACCGAAAATATAAATAATCTCAAAATAAAATTTTATTGTCTTGCGAGCTAGACGCGAGGGAACGGCGGTGAATTATGGCAAGTACTGTACTAGCGCGAAACCCTGGGGCTAATCTGCGGCCACTGCGCATTGGTTAGCGCGGGTGTTCACTCTTCATGCCGAGCCGTAACAAAAATTATGTTAAAAGCGCATCCTACAGTTACAATCAGAATTATTTGCATATAAAATCGAATGATATCGCAATAACTGATTGATTTTCGTATAAACGAAATTCGTTAAATTAAACGCAAACTATCATTTTTAATATATAATTTTTGTAGTTCAACGCAATCTATTCTCACTAAATCATTCGAAAATAATCGATTTTTGTTTAAACGAAAACGATCGAAATCAAACGAAACTTCGTTCGATTTTTGAGCAGTTAATTCTAAAAGTATGAATAAAACACAAAACATAACGCACAATAAGAAAACATAAAGCACAATAAGAAAATTAATACACAGAACTTATCTTGCTGAACTCTCAAATTGTAACACAATGACAGACTTCAACGTTGAACCAAAATTACGTTCATAATGCATCCTCATTGTAATTTTTTTTCATTTAAGGGAGGCCCTGAATTTTGAAGGGTAATGTATGGTAACCCAGGTTATGAGGTACCCAACACAAATTATGACCCACATCCATCCTGCGTTCAAAGTTTATGACTAAATAATAACCAACCAAAAGTTAATACATGTAATTTTGTTACATAGAAAGTAGAGAAGGAGCAGGAGTAGACAATATTATTTCCTTATTGGCTACAATGTCTGTGAAGAGCAATAACTATAACATTCGATCATAAGTACACACAGACAGTACACGCCAGAAATGACTTTGGCAGTTCGAGCGAGTGGCTGCCTCGAGATTTCGAAATTATTTAAATTAATAGTAAATTCTATTTTTAGAACAAATTTATTTCGAGCGAGTCTCGCGCGACAGTCATTTTTGGCGGGTACTGTATATATGTACTTATGTAATGTTTGAAGGAAGAAACCTAATCATGAGAGGAAAAATAATATACAAAAGAACACAAAAAGCTTGTTGAATTCATTTCAACAGTGTAAGCAAACATGTAAGCACTGATTATTCTCAACACACTCATGCCACTACATAGACACAAAACTAGTCACAACGAGCGACTAATATTTGTCTCACAGCTATATACTTAATCAACAGCGAAAACAATCAAGCAACAATGAAATTTCTAAAATTTTTACGATGCGACCCAAACACTCAAAAAGTATTTTATTTTAAACGCCAAAACGAGTTTTGATCGAACGAACATTGAATAAAAACGAATCAGTAGTTGTTGTTGTATTAGTTGAAAATTGTCCTTATTGATCTAGGATTTTCCACGACCAAAAAACATTAACCAACGTTTGCGTTTCACTATATAAAACTTTATAACGGTGTAACGCGATGGCTTCTAACAACAATAGGTTGTACATCTGCTGCTTCATGATAACCCAAGCATTTTTCAAAATTCAAAACTAGTAACTCACGAGCAAGGGTAAAATGGAGCTGAAATGCAACATAAATTGTGGATAAAGCATTGTCTCACAACTAAAAATTTTGTTCAAATTTTGACTGCTATTTAGCTCTCTTGTAGTTTTATGGTTAACTACTGGTGCAACAAGACTTATGGACTCCCCGTACCACATCCTATGTACAGTACTCGCTACAATAACCGCTGGTTGCTCGTTGTTGGAAACTTGCCTGGTGAGAAAATAAAATTTCGCTTAGAATTTTATAAATTGCTCTTGTTTCAATCGCTGATCATTCCGTTCGTACTGCGACATTCTATTATCGTGGCGAGTACTGTTGTACTTATCGATTCACTTATTGAAGCGGAGCGCACGAAAAGCGGTGAGTTCCATCCTATAGCTTTGAAAGCCACAAAAATCTTAATTTTTTTCTTTTTTCTTTCTTTTTATAACTCATCTCCTTATGGATCTTCATAATTTTTTATTTGATCACAAATTCAGCCTATTTGTGCCCTTTCATTATAGTCGCTAAATCCGCCGACCACGTCCTCCGGGTCAAAATGAGCCCAGAAAGCGTCGAGGGTCACACTTTGTGTAATTTGACATCCAAGTATCTATTTTTAGTGACCCATATCGACTATCGAGATAGAGGCTTCGTAGCGAAAAATGAAAACCACCTTCAGAAATCAGCCCATCAAATGCCACAACCTTGCCGCACATCACTTTTTTGTCAGAAGCTTCCCTGAGCGGCTATGGGTCCAAACTGGGCAGATCGACCCATTTTCGCATGTCGCTTTTTTGTTTTGTGATATGTTATTGCGCGGTACGAGCGTCACATCAATTTAAATAGCGCATAAACACTAGTAAAACTACAATCGCTGCCAAAAGTGAGTGGAATCGAAAACGATCGAAATCGCTATCAATCGAAGTTTAGGTTGTTTAATCGAAAACAATCGAAATTTTAAAAATTTGAAATTTATTTAAATGTGCCAAAATCGAAATGGAACGAAAGCAATAGAACTTTCGTTTAATCGATATCGATTGAAATTCCGATCGGCTATTTTGCAATTATTTCTGGCCGTGACTGTAGTACAGTTTACAATCAGAAGCAACTGCTCAAAAAACTCGAACTGAAACGAAATCAAAAAGTATGGCAATCGATCGATCTTCGCTTAAACGAAATTCGTTAAATACAAAATAAATTTTTGATTAAACGATTTTTTCTATTTCTACGTTATCGAAATTCATTAAATTAATCTCAAAGCGATCGATTCTCGTTTACACGAAAATGATCGAAACGTGGTTCGATTTTTGAGCACTTAATCCTATTTGTAACTGTATGTCTTCAAGCTTGAAATATTTCTTAGAGGCCGCTCGCTTATCATGCTCGCATCGTTTCCACTCGCTTGCGAGATACTAGCACATTAGTTTTGTCGAACAAAAATAATTTCAGATGTAAGAAGACCTATCATAAGACCAACATACGCAGTAGCTGTGACACAATATGTATGGAAAAACATTTATTACATAATGGCATTGAAAATTTCACTGAATTTTTGAAATCACATAAACTGTGCGGTGCACGCTTACCGATAAATATTTAGCTTCTCCAAACTACCAAAATTATCTGGGCGTGATAAAGTACTACATCTGTCACAGAAACATGTGTAATTTAATGACTAGCCTTAAATGTTACTATCAAGTAAAAGAAAATTTAGCTATTTTTAGATCCGCACCAAAGAATTGGTGATTTAATGGCAAATACGAAAAAATTGACAAAATTACTTCTAGACCACGACACAAGGTTTTTTGGTCCACATGTGAGTCTAGACCCAAATATTTTTACATGGACCCAATAAATTTTTGCTGCACCCAAGGCAGCTTCGGTGCAGGCTTTCAGCCGCTCGTGCTTACATGTGCATAGAGTTGTTTGCTGTTGGTTTCACGGATGGCCCTTATACTTTATCCTGGCAGTTTCGGATAATCTTTTGCAGTTATAGCTGGTGTGAATTTTGTCTCGCTATGTAATTACGTTCTTTATTGTGCAAAAATTCGTGAAATTCCTGAGCCAAAAATTGTACGCCTGGACCCAGAGTTTAAGGTCTGCACCCAGGGTCCCATTTTAAAAAAAATTACCAAGAAAGAAAATTCGAACATTTTAAGCTGTGTAAAAACACCTAGGTGGACATAGAAGCTTGAAATCTTATATATGGATATGAGCTAGTCAGAAGCTGCGGGAAAACGAAAAATGCAATGGGAGATCTTTGCCCTACTTGGAGACGCCACATTATCGAATAGTTACAATGAATTGACCTAAAATGACTGTCAGCTTTCGCGCAACAAGTCGCAAAACGAACGATTTCGCAACTACGTAGTTTTTCTGATTAGGTTAAAAAATAATTGCATAAAATTTACATTCCATCGCATAGGTTAGTAATTTCTTCACAAAGTATAGCAGCACTTTTACCACACAAATGAGAGATATTATGATCAGAGCCTTAATATTAAACATAAAATAGAAATTCAGCAAAACTGATATCCACTATTAGGACAGCAAGATTGAATATTATAGGAGAAGCATGCAAAACAAAATAGAATCACCAAATTACTACGCACAAAATGAAGCGAAACTAAAATTGATAACGAACAAAGATCTGAATCATCAAAAGACTATAAATATTGACCTAAAGCCTTTTAAAAGCCGCTTAGCTTGTTAAAGTCACTCTCTGGAGTGCTGAATATTAAGAAACTACACAAACATCAGTGTAACGATCGTACTACCATCAAGAAGATAGATGAAATTAAGGTGGTGACAAACTAGCTGTGTACACAAAAGTGTGTCCATTGCACCATCCTACTCTAATCTGATCACAACTTGCCGCATTCCACGGCAAATCTTACTATTTTCTTGATATCGCCGAGGCGGAAACTGGTAAGATTCAAATGATCCTGATCATATATAATTTTTCCAAGTTCAGTAACACCGATGCAGTTGAGAGCAACATGGTTCTGAGGAATCTTCTATATTGCGGGGCTCACAGAGACTGCTATGAACCATCGTCAACTTAAAGAGATGGGCATTCAGAAGATTATGTCCAGTGAGTAGCAAAAGTTTATCGATCTTGCATAGCTACCTCTGCGACGATTTGTCGCACACAGGATAAACAGCTTTCAGCTGTCTGCAGCCACCTTTGGATTTCCACCTAACTGCGTGTTCCGCAGAAGCCAATTTGATTACTTCAGATCTTGCGAACTTAGCAGAGAGTGGAAGACAAGAACCAGAGCCAACAAAAGGGTGAAGAGAACTGAATTTACCCAGTTCTTCCGATCTCTCATTCCCGTCGAAATGAGTGTCCTGGTATCTATTTTAGTGTGACTTTGTTATGATTACAAGTAGCTTAATAGTTTCAACGCAGGAAAAGATCAGTTTGGAGCTTACTGTTGGCACTGACAGCGCCATGAGTGCATACCTGCTATCGGAATTAATGCATTACGTTTTCATTCCTGCAACTTGATCTAATAAATTACTGAGCACATGTAACTATGTATAACGTGGACTTAAGCCTGAAAGATTGATGTTAGCCTACCTAGAGATATATAATAATATACTAACTTAGGTGATTCAAAAAAAAAGAAACCAGCTCCAGTGCCAGTGTCGGTCATGTATATCTATACGTGCCCCGCCTTTATAGCCGTTTATAGAATATGTAGACACAATGTTTGGCTGCAGCCAGTCTGTCCTGTTTGGTATATAAGTTGTCCAAAGGCATTTTGCTTCATGCTTCCTTAGCATCATGCACTGAACGGGAACATGCTTTCAGCCATTAGCTTTAGTCTTAAGTGACCGACACATTCTCTGTCAGTAGTCCATAAACCACAAAATTTTAGTCTGTAGTAGCTTAGGACAGATACACCAATAATTGCTATATCAATTAGTGGTATTCCAAGAAAAGCAAGTGAGTCTATAATTTGGAATAGATCTTATGGCACCTGTGATCTACAGTATCACAAACCGCTGCACGCATGGCAGTTTCTTTGTAAAAAGATTCCACTGAATGCGATGCCACCGAACTATCGCTCAATAGCCTGCCATTGGCACAATGATGGTACTGTATAGCCATGTAATCTTGGTTCGACGTAGGCCTCATGTTTTGCTAGCCATGATGGCACGTATGCTTTTATTAACACAGATACATCTCTTTTGACTTGTTCAAAAAGTCCAAGATTTTCATTGAAAATTCTAAAGTCCATAGTGTACAATGGGGCACCACGTCTTCTGAAGTGCACAATGCCACACATTTCCGGACTGACCTTAAAACTATTCCTATGACAATGATATAATCCAGAACCCGTCTTCGACGTAGGCCCCATGTTTTGCAAGCGGCAGTTCTAGAAGCCATGATGGCGCATATGCTTTTATTAACCCAGATACATATCTTTTGACTTGTTCAAAAAGCCTAAGATTTTCATTGAAAAATCTGCAGTCCATAGTGTTCAATGGGGCACCATGTCTTCTGAAGTGCACAATGCCACACTTTTCCGGACTGGCTTTGAAACTATTCCTATGACAATTTATTATATAATCAAGAACCCGCGCTAGAGCAATAATATCAACATTCAAATTCCGACAACTACACGTAATCCAAGCAAAAGTTAATGCTTCATCACCGCAATAGAACAAGAGTTGCGGAACCGGTTAATTCTTTGTATTGTTAACCGATAAAGTGGTGAGCCAAAGGTTTTTGTCGAAAATTTGGATTCAAAGCTCAGTTTCCGTAAAACTAGCCATGAGATTATACAACTGTAAACAGCAACAAATGTTTCCACCTTCGGAATGCTGACAAGTGTTGGCATCTATAGACGCAAGTAAACTGCATACTAAGCCGCTCTCAATTTTCGCCGCGTTTTCGACGTGCAAGTTAGCACGAAACCGCAGGGGCTTACTTGACCCCGACATTTATGGCGGTAGCTCCTTCCTTTCTCCTGCAGACACGTTGTGCGTAAGATATGCAGCTGCCGCGCCCGAACCTCTCACACTAAGCTTTTCTTCTTAGTAACATTATACCATACGTTAAGGGTGACATGGGCCATGATAATTATTATTAATCATATTATTACATATTATTATATTCGGGACAAAAATAACCAACGGGATTATTGAGCCAAAAAAATATTAGTATAATTCCATAACAAAAAACACATTGTTAGTTACTCCGCTCCAAACGTTTCGTTAAAAACGTCGTACAAAAACACATTATTTTAGTAAAAAGTTAGATACAAAAGTGAGCAGTCGAGGTACTATGGCTGGACTGTTAGTGAAGTCAACTCAAGACTGACAATATACCTGGGTCTCGCAACCGATTGATAATTGATGGGAGAGGTAGAAAACTTCCTCGGGGCCGACTCCACAAACAACGAAACCGTTGTTCCGATAACAAAGAACCTAAAATATTACAGCGATTAAGTAAGAAATTACGGATAATGCAACAGAAAAAGTCGCAGAAATAGAACTAAAAATACCCACAATTTTATTACACCACATAACATCACTACACAATTCAATGACCGATAAGTTCTTCTATTCTAGCCTGTCCGCAGAGGGCGCACTTTCCAAATCCTCGCATGTTTGTGAAATTTCTCCCCATATCCGTCTCCTGCTGCTTGGCCGAAACCCTCCTGTTCAGCTACATACAAATTATAATGTCTCCAAATATATATTTTTGTATGCAAAATCTTTTTAAGCATTAATTACCACTATTTAATGCTAAAACGTTATAAAGCCTGAAAATACTTGACAACCCAATAATAATACATAAAAATTTTGAAATATTTAGCATTTTAAGCAATTCAGCAGGGGCTTTTGAGCCGGGGTACCCGATTTTTTGCCGGGGGCAGCTGAAAACGCAGCCCTCCACTTTGGACTAGCTAGACTTTCAGGAAAGCCGTGGACAGGCCAGCTATCATGCATATTTAAACATAAATCGGAAAAAATAAATTCGCATTTTCTGATAGTTTTCGGCAAAAATATAAAATCTTCTGCGACCACAATAATCTCTTCGGCGCAAGAAAAATTTTATCATAAATAAGCGAAAAGCACGAACCAAACTGTCTTTGCTTTTTATTTATTTACGTCGTTCACGCCAACACTTACTGCTGCCTCTGCTCGTGTGGAAATGGGCTCTTGAAACTGGGAAAAGGCCCCAGTTCATGCTCGAATGCAAAATTTTGAGCTAAAGGGGAGCACAGTCGATAAAAATTGACATAAATCTTTATAATTAAGCACTGCGATCTCCCTTCTCTCATGACCAAACAAATGTTCCGCATTACTTGCTGAAGAAAACAACTGGTAACTTGAAATGCTAAAAGGCCCACAACTGAAAAAATAACCAAAAGCATTCTTTGCTGAATCTCTGATTTTGACATTTTTTCGAACAAGATATTAATCATTAGGCTTAAGTGGTTGTCTAAATCTGGCCTCTCCAGCGGAACAAAATGTTACATGTAGCATCTTGAATTAGGGTTCCCTGACTCAATCTTGGCGGAAGAAGGAAATACCTAGTGAGTCAAATTTCCCCCAGGTGAGCTAAGGGAAAACAGTACACCCAGGTCAATTGCGAAATGTATTTTATCGTATTTTCCATGCTTTTATTTATTTACGTGATGAAAATACGTAGTTCTGCAGGTCGCGCTTCATTTTACACAGGGCTTTGTTATGACTAGTCGAAGTCTAAATGGTAGACATTGAGTTTTGTTATAACCGTTATTTATTAGGCCAAACATTTTTCAAGACACATTTTTCTCAAAATTCCAGGGGGTGCTGGAGGTTCACATGTGGATACTCAAGGTTCACCTGGGAGCATTGCTTAAGGGGAATCGCCGAAATCCTGGTGCCACTGGAAAGCCCTGGGCGGCTATCCCTGTCTGTGGAGATACGAGTAAACCATACATCGAAATGTACGCATACCATATACACAACACTAACGAACGACACCAATTCACGAGACATCAACCTGCAACATGCATGCAAATTAACTAATAGTAAGTTTTCACTTGTTTTATCACTAATTTATGCCAATGAGTTCCCCGCGAGACAGCTACATATTCCATTCTACAGCGTAATCCAAAGGCCATTAGTTTGAAAATCACGTAATCATACAAAGAATACACTTCAAAAGCCGTATACTGTTCGTGTTTATACTCGAGAAGTGCACAACATCGATAGAAATTGATCAAAAATCCGTGCGATTTCGATTAAACGAAATGTCAATCGATTTCAATTTTAACAAAATTTCGATCAATATCGATTTTGTGCTATAAAATAAATATTTCAGATTTTGTAATATTTCGACCGATCACGATTACACAGAATTTCATTTGATTGTAATTTCGGTTGATTCGACCGTTTTCGGTTGCATTATTATACTTGCGACCAATATTATGCGTTTGTACGAATTAAGTCATCGCTTTAGCCACTTTGATAATTTTAATACAGATTTAATCAATATCTCTAAAATATTTAAAGGAATAAGTGCATGAAACGCCATTTTATGAGTATGCCGAGTATGTTCAGCAAAGATGTTGTAGATATCGTTCGTTTTTGTATAAAAGATCAAAGTTTTGAAACTATAACTGAAACCGCTTGTCGTATGGGTCACATTTGCAGGGGTAATTATTTTAGGTGGTCGACTGTACTAAAGGTGTGGGTTTGACAAAGGAGGGGTCTCGTGCTTGATCACGTCCAGTTTATAACTATCATGCAAGACACCCCATGGAAGTGTCTCATCCATTGATTGATAATGAGATATTTCGAATGACGGGCCAGACACGCGAATAGGGTTAAAATTAGCCAGTGCGCTTACAAATATAAAATTGTTCGCTTCGCTCGCTGCGAAATTATAATATAGATATTGCTTATCTCAGTGATGAGCGTAGTTAAAACCACAAGAGCACAACCAAACTAAACAGAGGACAACAACAGAATGCTTTATACCGTTAAAAGCAAGCTATTGTCGTGAAGTAATTATTGTGCTACAAAATTAAACGACACTGAACAAATAACGAATGTCTAGAAGACCTATAAACATATAAGAACTAAAATGTTCTGATAAATCATCGCCAGCGGCAAGTTATGATGACAGCTTCAAAAGCAAGAAAAACTGTTAATCAAACCGCCGAAGTACAATATAAGTCAAAAATGGCAGGTGCTTGCTTAATAGCTCGAGAAACAACTAAATTTTATTTTGAAGCTATACAATTTGTTCGTTGTTGGCTCAAAATTCACTCGTGTCAAAAAGAATTCCTTTTATTGTTGCTCGATTGCTCTCGGCTGCAAAATATTATACCAAGTTCAGGCGGAAAGGAACGTAATACTGTAGAATGTGTACCAACCTTGTTTGTCGCACCAAGATCACTCGCTAAAGCTTCCTGTTCGTTCTTGTCGTCCGTGGGACCTTGGAAATCATGAAACGATACCGGTCCGATTTGAAGAGCTTCCTGACTAATAGGCATAAGACCACATTTCATTGCCGCTACCTGCAAACGTAAAAAATCTCTAGCCACTACTGTGATAAAATCCATATGGGGGTTTTCCGTGGTATTTTAAACGTTTATGCTTTAAACTTTTGCTACTGAATGTGATTTGAAAATGTAAATATTACTGTGAATAGATAGTTTTGGATCCAGACGTAGCTAGTTTTATTGTAAAATGGTCCTTTTTCAATATAAGTCCCTTGAACCCTACTGTATTTATATCCAATTATACCCACACACACGATAGCTTACAGCTTAATAATCACCCGCCGAAATAACTGAACATCAAATACATTTAGCGCCTCGATTTAAAGTCTTGGGATATGTGAGAAACGAAGCGATGGAAATATTCGGTGAAGCGTCGAAAAAGTCGAGCAGTCTTTTACTATAAGTTCATGTTGCACTGATAGGTTTATAGAAGGAACTTTAGCGCTCACCGGACATAAGCACGGAAGGTCGAAATAGAGCGATCGAGGTTCTATCCGCAACTGTCACTATGTGTAGATATCTGCAACATGCTTTGCGTATATTTTTTATGCCACCCTAAAACCTATGGAACCCATGAAGCCTTTTATAATTGAGGCCTTACAGAACTTGAAGGACACCGCTTACCATGGACCTCCACAAAGTCTATAATAACATATCTGAAGGAGTAGAAAACGTTTAACCAAATAAGGACAATCAAATTCTTCGGATTCGCCGACAGTCGATCTTATAACGACATCTGGCAATTGGGGACAATGATGGGGGACAACCGACCTGACGACTGCACTCAAGCCGCTCTGCCCACCACTTTCCCATTCAGGAATTTTGTTTTGCCCCAGCTGATTCTGAATTTAGGTGTTTGAAGTCGTAAATGACACTCTATTTTGTTGATGTAACAGTCTTTTGATACTAAAATAATACAAAGTTTATATTTAAATTTTGCGATATCTATGGTCAGTTTGCCGTATAGTCCGATAACATTCACCTCAAAACAGCAACGTTTAATTTTGCATTTGTCGCCCGTGAAGTTGCATGCCCCGGTCCAAGGTGAGGCTTCCACGTTGCACCTCCCCCGAGAAAGGCCAGCGAAATCCCATTGACAGGTCAGCGAAAACTTACTGAAACCCACTCGAAATTATGGTATATACAGGCATGTTGGATCCTAGATGACCACACCATCGTATTACGTACTGAAAACCATATATAATATCGAGTGTTCTAAACCGAATCCCTGCTATATAACGCAATATATAAACACGCAACTGAATTTAGACTATATTCAGGAAATATGCATTGTAGACTCTAAATACTGCTTTGTAAACCGAAAAGACATTAAATACTCGCACTGGGCTTTTATATAAATAAATAAACCGTTGTACTTAGCCCACAGAAAAACATACATCATCCTTGAAACCGTGCATGTAATACGTAACCAGACAAAAGCCAGGCTACATTTTGTAAATCAGGTTCGTCGTAAAACACTTAAAACGTATAATATAATCATGTATGACACCATAATACAAAATTGTAGAGCTGATCGCGGAAGGTGGTCTCCATCTTGCGATGTGACGCCTCTGTGCCGAGATACGGGCTGCAAAATACAATAAGCATAATTTTTCAAACGCAATTTTTAATCATTTTGATACCGAGAAGGATTCGGAGTTCTTGGCATGCAAAAAAAAAACACGGCGGACAGGGTCACTGTTGCTATGGAACAAAAAATTATCGATATCAGTCCACCGAAGATGCGTTATTTAGATAAAAAAATTTTTCACGATTTTTCACCCTAGCGCCACGAGTGGGACCTCTGATTATTTTGCATGCACCGTTTCAACATTTCACTAGCAACTTTCCAAGTCAGCATAGATTCAGGATAGTTAAACTGACGGCTCCATTCGCTGTAAATTTTGCTAGCAACATCAACCACCCCTTATGGTCCAAAACAACACAAGTACTTACTAAATACACCGTACTTACAGCATCAACAACCGGATTGTGCAAATGCAAAACGCAGCGAATGTCAGTACGGTGCTTGTGAATTCCACAATGAAGGCGAACACTGCTCGGATCGACGCTGAGACCAGAGTTTCCCACTGCTTGAACATCACCCTATCAAAACAAACATAAAATAAAATAATAACGACAGTCACGTACAATTCACGCAAGCTTACTGACTAAAACATTCTTCATTTAAACGCCCTTACCAGTTGTATGTATGTTGCTCTAGTGTTATACGCAACGATAATGCGTGAGTAAACTTAAGGTGACCCCGCCAACCATTCTATTTTGTCAAAACTGATATCGAATCGCAAATCCTTGTTACGGAAAAAAGGATTAATTTCATTGGGCTTTTTGCTAACCGTAAATTGGCAAAATCAAATTCAAGAGCCAGAAATTAGACAATGTATTCGAACAGAATTTCGTCGGTTTCAATTTGCAGAAATTCTGTGCCTATTGCATTAGCATTTAAATTTGGATTATGCAGTGTTCGCGAACAAATTTAGTACAAAAACGACGTCACAATAAAATCGACAAATCTTCATTCTCAAAAACTGGGAATTTTACTTGAATTTTCGCGAACACAAAATGGTCAGATTTCAATCGCGAGCGCTGTGTTCGCGAACAGTTTTACGCCGAATTTCAATTGATTAAAAAGCGTTCCATAACAAATTTTATGCA
This sequence comes from Trileptium ribeirensis, assembly GCA_030248225.1. Taxonomy (NCBI): domain Eukaryota; kingdom Metazoa; phylum Nematoda; class Enoplea; order Enoplida; family Thoracostomopsidae; genus Trileptium; species Trileptium ribeirensis. The sequence continues at coordinate 23,373 of JASANE010012266.1, read as the reverse complement.
AAAACGAAATAGGATGGTTGGCGGGATCACCTTAAGTTTTCTCGCGCATAAGACTACCGGATTTTATGGAATTGGGTAATAGTCACATTTTAGGAAAACTCTGACCTTTGAAAAACAATAAATTTTCCAAAACGCAGATTAGCAAAATGTACAAAATATCAATGTTCACTAAAATTGGCGTCAAGAAGCAGCGTAAGCTACACATAGGCGCTCGGCAGTGCCTGAAAACGGTAAAGGAAATAATTTCGGACCGATCGCTCGTGACAGGTTTAGAAGCTTATATTTTAGCTACAACTTAATGTTTTGGCCAAGAATTGTTGTAGTATACAATTTCAAACGCACCGTAGAACAGCAGATCACATAGTTCTCCCCACTCAGCGTACTCCGCGCAACATTATCAAATCACATGAAACAACAGCGCACAAAAATAATTTTCAAAACTTACGCTTAAATCGACTTTGACCAATGAACTGGCAGTGATTTCGTGGAAGAGTAAGCCAAACGGGTTAATTAAAACTTCGTTTGTGTCGCCGACACGCAGCTAAAGAACAATTAATATTTAACTATTAACCATAGTGTGATCGGACACGTAAAAATTTAAGTTTCTTTATATTTTCAGAGAAGAAGCTAGGTTACCCAAACAAATTTATAATAGCAAAGCAAAAAGCTCGTCCTAATACATGAATGTTGTCATATCACTGGCAAAAACTTCTGATTTCTAGCAAAATATTTTTCCGAAAAGTTAACATGAAATTGTTCCGAAAAGTTAACATCTATAAATACATTTACAACAGCTTCTCTAGATAGCAAAACTCTTCACTTCCGAAACAACACGTTACATTTATAACTGCTCTAGATGGAAACACCCCCAACAGAAGTAGTACACTAATAATTTGAAGACTTTAAGCTTACTCCAACAACACATCCTAGACACTTGACATTCTTGTTAAACTTATGCGCATAAGTTCAATCTCAATGTGGATAGTATTTTTCTGCACATCAAAACTGTGTAATTCATAACAGTCCCCACAGATATCCAAATGTGACATGTTTGGGACAGAAAAATGTAACCTAAACACAACACCATGGCACATTACGAACACATACGTCAGATATTCCAAAATGGGGCCCGCTGGCATTTTTCGGTGCTCCCTGGCAAAATAATTCGCCCTTCCGTAAAATACCTTAGTTGAAATGATAACTTGACAAAATTTTTGCAAAAAATCCCTCTTTGACAACAAAAATTCGATTTAATGAAGTGAAAATGGTTGAAGAGTTGTTTTTAATCAGAATAGAAAAGTTTTTGCACCGTTTCTGCGGCCACTTTTTAATAATTTTAGTGTTATGCTCGTAGAACACTGAACTATGAAATTTTGAGATTTCGAAACCCACCAATGCAACCAGGGGGCTCCTTGACAAAATGCAGCACCCTTCAGTTCCAAACCAGGGGTAAAAGGTTAAGAAAAACGAAAAATTTTCAACAAATAGCGAAGCTCATGCACAGTATGGGATATGGTTATAATGTGGCAATAAGATTTTAAATATGTTAGATATAACCATGATTTCTGAATTTTAAATTGTAAATTTCTCTCAGTTTAGAAATTAAATCCTACATACAGCATCAACAAATCTGTTTGGACTATCCCGTGGTGCTGGCTTTCAGACGCCGGGGATAGAAGGCCCCCCAGGTATTTTTGCACGGTTAAAAATTGGCCAGTTTTTCCTATGCAAATAAATATTCAGAAATTTTTGCCCTGCGGGACTAAAAGACACTGAACTAGTAACTCGCAAGTGAGGGTGAAACGGAGCGTGTGGTTTTATTTTAAGTTTATTTTGTTTAACTACCTGTAACAGGATGTATTCGATGAATATACCGTACTAAAACCTCTTGCACCCCGAACACGTTGAAAACACTAAAACCTCGTCGCTCTAAGCTCACCAAAACACCTGGCAATGCGCCAAGTATTTTTGTGGTGGTCTCTAGATAACCAAATCCTCGTATTCAGCATACCGGAAAAGCTATATAAACAGTTCTTGGTGACCTGCACGCAATACATAGCCAAACAGCCGAAGACAGAGAATATTCTGGAAATTGAGTTCATTAATCCTAAACCCACTGAAAACATATGAAATGGTATAAAATATGCACGATGGACTCTAGATAATCAAATCATTATATTCAGCATACCGTAAAACAAACTATTTTCTTGAAATCTGGTTCATTGACCCTCAACCCATTGAAAACACATGGAAAAGGTATAAAATATGCATGTTGAACTTTCGTTAACCAAACCATCGTATTGTTCCTACCGGAATATCTATATAGACAATTATTCTTGATGATCTGTACGCAATACGTAATCAAACAACTGGAGACTATATTTTAGAAATCGGGTTCATTGACGCTAAACCCTTTGAAAGGTCATGAAATATGTACCGTAGACACTAGACAATCAAATCGTTGAATTCAGCTTTATGAATTGCCTATATATGTAAATTATCCTTGATACTTGCACGCAATACCTAATCAGACAAATGAAAACGCGCTACATTTTGGAAATCATGTTCGTCGAACAGAAAATCTTTGAAACCGTAAGAAAGGGTCGCCCTTAGTGGAAACTCCGCTCGCTTCGTACTCTCTGTTTCAAATATCCGAGAGTCGATAGTTGTTAAATGCAAAATTAATTACTGAAGTCTGAGTTTTTGCAACGAAGAATTATCATTGGTCAGGACTGCGAAATTTGCCGGCGTCTGTTTGTGGGATTTTGATGTGACGCGCATAACTCAACTTCTGATTGATAGATCCGGTCGCGAAAGTTCATTCGAAAGGTTTAAATATCCATTTTTGCCCTTTAATTGGATGCAAAACCCGATTCCCCCTCCTTCCCACTTAAAAAGGTGTTATAAATGGTCCGAGTATGGTATTTAGCAAAACATGCCGAAGCAGGAGTTCAGGAGGCTACCCCTGGTACCTCGGACCCCTACCGAAGCCCTGGACTACTCATTGTTGCTCCGCACCCCTTCCCCTGCGTGCCGACGGCGACCAGGAAATTTTAGCACACCTGGTAATATAAAAATTGGTAGACTGAAATTGGCAAAAATGGGTCGTAAACTGGGGGAGGTCGTCATCTGTTCTCAACACTCCTGGAGGACCTCCCGAGGGCCTCTCCCGCTGTTACAACCTCCCCGCGCACCACCGACCCCATTACCCTGTGACCTCTGCATGTATCGTCCCTAGTGATCCCACCAAAATACTTTATGATTCGTATCTCGATAACCACTGGCGTTATCTGGCTGTAGTTGGGCTCATTTTCTTCAGAAAGTTGAGCTCTATAAAATTAAGTGAAGCGCATTGTTACCGAGATTGTTACGCTCCAGGGATGGTTCAAAATCGGTTTACAAATGGGGCCTTGGGATCACCGAAAACACCAGTAAAGCTCTATTTAGTTATATACGGTACTTTGCAAATTAAACTCACCGGCCACGCAAGACTCGATCAAGATGGGTTTTTAAATCGGCACTAGGGGTCCCGAAGACACCAGATTGGTCGTATCTCCTCAACGACAACACCGATTCGTTTGAGGATGGGCTCATTTTGTTCAGAAAGCGAAGTTCTATATAGCTATGTGTGGTGAGTTGCTACTAAGCTTACCTGCACAGTAGCGTTGCAGTAAGATAGTTTTTAAATGGGTCCTTGGGATCCCGAAGACATTCAGCATTCAATTTCTTGGCAAGTCCGAGTTGTATATTTACCTAGAATCATTAATAGCAATTCCGCGTATTTCAGCCTCCCAGTTACGTTGGACGATCACCCAATTTTAGCTTGAAGAAACCGAATCTCCCGCACCCCCCCCCAAGTGCCCTTTGTTAAATCTGACCCCTCCTCATCCCAGTGCGGTTCCCCTCAAGTACTATCGAGAAATTTTGGAAACCGGATGGTGTAGGGATAACACTGAGTAAATTTATGCCCTTCGAGACAGTAAATTTATTCACAATGTAGAAACCGTGATGACACCGGCCACAAAATACCAATTATTGTTCAGTATAACTAACAACGAAACACCAGGCTGCTATTTTATGGTTCCTTTTAACACTACCGAAAACCTGCTGATCGGCTGCGGAGATCCAAAACCCGACGGTATAAAGCTTATTTTTGAGCAACATGGATTTCAAATCCGGCAAAACAATTAATTATTCGGACTTTAAAACCAATCACCGTCTACACACAACATACCGAGACTTGATTCGAAATTCCTTGTGACCATCGAAACAAGTCAATGAGACGACACATTGAAGCGAGCTTATTACGTGAAAATCGTTCGATTTTGCTGTATTTGGCAGCTTCGGAACCCTTGAGATCGGCGATTGGAATGGTCGTCTTCGTTCCTGCCAAATTATTTAAAAATTACTGCTAGGTTCTATTATTTATAGCGCCGATCGAAAGACACTAAAAACTAAATATATTCCATGTGATGCTACGACGTTGCCTACGACAGCACTATAGGACCCATGGAAGAGCTCTTAACAGTATTAGAGGTTGTATCCAGAATACATAAAAAGAACACCTTATTTAGCAAAAAAGCTACTGATATTCGCTGGTTTCACATTACCGTTCTTGCGTAACAATAAATGTATATTATTACTCATACGGCTAGAGAAAATATAGCAAGTGCGGCTTGACCTTCTTGAGCACCCATAATAACTTCACGATAACAATAATAGATCGGGAATACATTGATGGCAAAGCACAGCCATTTTAGGCAGATATCAAAATCAAAGAACTCTATTTCGTGCCGCCAGTGAATTAAAAGACTGAAGGCTTCGAAATTTATAAACCACAAGTTTCAACAAAAATAATTCCAAGTCATATTTTCACATTCTAGTCATGTATAGCTTCCAAGAAAATACATTAAATTCAATCATATTCAGCTGCACACGCGGAAACCTACATACACATTCCATTCCTCTACTAAAATGAAAAAATACAAAGAACTGAATAATTTTGGTGACAAAAGTTAGCACCGCCACACAATGTTAACATGTCCAGTATACGTTTCAGTTAACAAATCTAACGTTTTTTTAACTGGTTAAATAATCCAATGAGCCATCATCCACCAACCAGAAGCAAGAAACCGACCCAGTCAAAATTTTGGGACATTTTCGCTGATCCGACAATAACTGCACAACAGCACAGTTGCGGCTCTCCATGAGATTATCCATTTTTCGACCCGATACTTCTGGCAATAGGTATGACCTACGATGTTCAGATAGCCCAAATTGCCGAAATAAAACTAGCCAATTCGTGCCAGTATTCTGAGAATTTGGACAGAAAATCATTAGAGCAGCACCCACAGAAACCTAGGTGCACAATTGGATAGCTTCATCATTCGCTGAAATACTGCCAGGATGGGGGCTGCTCCGAATAGAGTGGTGACGGATTTTGACATGAGGCGTGAACCGGAACTGGGGAGGCAAGCTGTGGGACAAAACCTAAAAATTATACATATAGAACCTACCGGACAACTTATATAGACAATTCGTGGTTACCTGTGCGCAATGCGTAACTAAACAACGGAAGATAACTAATTTCTGGAAGTCGGGTTCATTAAAACCCATGAAATATGGAATTATAATAAACAAATTATTAAATTTAGTTTTCAGATTGGATTCCCGGACATAGTGATTTTACAAGGCAATGAAACTGCTGATGACTTTGCTAAACGTGGTGCATCCGCAAGATTTATTGGATGTGAACCTGCAGCAGGGATTAGTTTTAGCAGTGTTACTAACTGCATTAAGCAGTAGTGTGAGACGAAGTGGTATAAAAGTTGGGAACACGGCATGTTCTGACGCCAAACTCGAATATCTTCGCCTAGAATCAATGCGAAATTATCATCCTATGTGTACAAATTATATAAAAAGCATATGATGTAAATAGTTAGAGCCATAATAGGATAATATTTACTGAATAAACATTTAAATATCATGAAACTTGACGCAAATGATTCCTGCAATTGCTGTCTAAATGAAGTTTGCACATCATCACACATTATTCTCAAATGTAGTAAATTTGTTGATTTAAGGAGGAAACTTTTTGGTAAAGGTGTATTGCTCTATACAGATGCCCCCGATCTTCAGCCGAATAAAATTCTAGGTTTCCTTAAAAGAACACCTTTGGAAATTTAAATCCATGCAGGGTTTCGGACGTGAGCCGATGGTTAACACAGCCATTCAATCCTCCATCATTCTGCTACCTATATAGGCCATCTTTGATGCAATGTACACCAATACATAATCAGACATTAACTGAAAACGCAGTACATTTTGGAACTTGGATTTGTCGCCGTAAAACCAAAACCCTTCGGAGCCTATAAAAGGTATAATATACTCGCAAAACCATTGCATTCAGCGTGCTTGATAACCTAATAGGCACTTATTTCAAGGCAAAAACAAGCAATAATCCTGTCAATTGAAAAATCAATATTTCTGTCAAAGGGTCGACGAACCATATTTGGGCCCCACACCGGTGCAGGAATTGACACCACAAAAAGTAGTGCTGAAGTCTACAACCTTGAAAAAGCAAAGTTGTAAATCTCGATGAACTGATTCAACAGAGCGTCTCCATTTTTCGACAAGAAGCCTGTGTCACGAAACAGTGGCAGCCATATAGCCACATATGACCAAGAACCCTTAAAACATGCTTTGTTTGCTATTTTGACGCAGAAGATTCGATCGGAACTATTGACGTTCAACTAAATCGCAAATCGTCATCACTTTTGCTATCGAAAAAATGTCGATATCCGTCCATCTGAAAATGAGTTATGACAGCGACAGACAATAAAAAAAGAAAATTTCATAATTTTCCCCTTAGAGCTCTCAGTGGAAACTCAGCTCGAGAGACAGAGAGTCGAAAAGAAGTTATTGATCGCTACTGTGATTTGTATTTCATTAGCCGTTTAACCGATTTCGATATTCAATGAACAAACCCACAACACCATCCTTTGTCATTTACTATACAAAGTGTAATAAAATTTTCACACTCAGTACTTTAAGTTATTGATTTCATGCCGTTGTCATATTTTGACAAGACCAAACTTAGTCTAAATTAATACTAACGCAGAACGCTCTACCAGAAACATAGCACCTAGTATATAAGGCAAAATACAATAGCTAAACTCTATATGGCAACAACCGCGATTTGAAAAAGAATTAAAATGTACTTGGCGTGTTTCGAAGTCTTACAAAACAAAAATAAAAAAAAAACAAAATAATGTACCTGGAGTACCCGCAGCTGCACTAACAGCAGCCACTTGTGACGACGGCAGTATGAGCTCAGACAGCTGTCGGAGAGCGTTGAACGAGCTCGACCCTGGCGCTCCGGACCTCATCAGTTCTTCGCCTACTTGTTTGTCGGTAAGCACAAGATCTTCAAGTTCTTCGCGAAACGATGCCGACTCAAGAATTTGTCGTACACGCTTGCGTCGCTCCATTTCATTTAAATCTTCCTAAAAAAGAAATTAGAATTTGAATTGATCTCGTATTCGATTAAGAACTAATTTTAATAAATATGTGTATACAATACTCACATTTGACCGCTACTCTCTCGCTGTACGCTTTGCAACTTGCTCGTAGGAAAATAAAGATTTTATTTTGGACATTTATAGCTTGTTGTTGTTCGTTTGCTGTTCGCTTGCTGCTCGCTCGCGCGTAAGGCGACAGTCAGTTATAACAAATACAATTTTACGTATACATATATGCATATTATTTATCTCTTACGGCATTCAATAATTACATTTTGGGGAAGATCGAATACTATTCTTCAGTGAGGTCTAAAAGCGCACACGATGAATATATTAATTCTAACATAAAACCTTTTTAACATTACTAATAACTAGAACTAAATGTTTCTAACACGTATCTGTGAAACTTGTCGTATTAGAAAATTGATTATCTAAATTCCACTTTGAAATTATGCAGAGGCTTGCAATGCAGCATGAAATGAAATCTCAATCGTAGCGAAATACGTAGAGAATATAGTTTAAACATATTTGCAAAGTCGGCCGCAGATATAAAAATTGGTTAGAAAATATACATAATAAAATTGACTTTAAGAAATTTAAAATATTGCGACCGTAAAAGTGTATGGTTGTCATAGCAAAGAAAAAGGCACATATACAGTATGTGCCATAAATGACTGTCGCATTCCAAACGATTGGCTCGCACGAGTTTTCGAAACTATTTAAATAAATAATATATTTTACAACAGATTTATTCCGAGCGAGTTATAGTCAATTTTGGCGAGTACTGTAAGTAAAGGTTTTCGCTGAAACCCTGACTGAAATTGCTAAAAATATTGTTCTACTGCACACAAAACTAATTCAACATTATTCTCCAGAAAAACAAAACGCAACTTTGACATTATTTTACTCACACCACCAATTTCGGTCTAGAATAATTGTGAGTTAGTCCATAGGAATATATCCACAAGTTGGAATCCTTTCAAGCTACGACCTTTGCATTATCTCTTCTCATCGCACATCGTACAGCACATTCACGGCCAATAGCAACTACGCAAAAAAACATGGGAACAATAAATTATTGTCTCCGTCCTAATCCACACGAAGTTTGTCCGTCCGCGTCTGACGCAATTGTGTGTTTCTGCATTCAGACGTTATTTAACCGTCCGCGTCCAGAGGCAATTGCTTGTTTCCGCATCCATACGAAATGTCTCCCGTCCGCATCCAGCTGCAATTGTGTGTTTCCGCATCCAGACGAAATTTCGCTCGTCCGTGTCCACACGCACGAGCGTTTTTCCGCATTCAGGCTAAATTTCGCCCGTCCGCGTCCAGACGCAGTTGCATGTTTCCGCATCCAGACGAAATTTCGCTCGTCCGCGTCTAGACTAACTTGCGTGCTTCCGCCTTCAGACGAAGTTGATCCGTCTACTGCGGCACTTACTTCTGTCCGTCTCGCGAACAACACATTTATTTATCCGATTATTGGAAATTGTGGTTAGAGCTATATGAACGAGCAAAAATTTATGTCATTAACATCCACTGAATAAATCGGGTTCTCACTGTTGTTCTCTAATATCACTCAACGGCCAGAAACGTCAGTTGAAGAATATCAAGAAATAATAAGTATAATACAATGATGTTTCGAAAACCGTTCCGAGAATGAGTCGAAAAAACGACTTGCAATATGCACAATTATTATACGTACCTTAATCGAAACCGGACGCTGCAATTCCTTTTGATACTCCGGATCGTCGGGATCGATGTTCTCCAAATCTTCCGGTAACCCCACAAGTCCTGGCTTGGCGGAAGCACTCGCCGCTTTACCTGGTGATGTTCCTTCTCCGGATACAAGCGACGTCGTCGCTTCGTCTTGTTTTACTGGCATGTTTAATACTTTTAATTATTTTGTTAACCAATAAACCGAAAACCAATAAACGTAATTATTCTAATTCTTATCAACTAGAATTAGCTTCGAGGATCCTCAGCTGTCCATTAAGTATACCACCAATCACTAAATAATAATATCCTTCTTAATTGCCGCTTAAATTCGATAAAGCAGTATATATATGCAAATAATGTAGGTATATAGTTACTTTTGTATTTCCGTGGCGACAGCGAATACAAAATAATGATATCGTTATAAAACCCCACTTCCACGTTGTAACTATATTCCGGAAACGTTATTTATTTATTTATGTCTAATTTTTAGATTAAATATCCAACATTTTACTACATAAATGGCAGTAAATAGTGTTACATAAATATCACTGCTTTTATTGTTTATAACAAAGTTGACATGCTCTACGGTAATATAAACTAGGTAAATACTTCTGCAGATAAAACTACTCACGGCCGCTTATTTCTGAATAATATTTAAAAATTATGTATTGTACCAAATATTTTAGATATAAAATTTTTATAATTATATTTTATTTCGGAAACTATAAGCTTCTGAAATCTAGAAAATCTCTATATAGATAAGTATTACACTGGCTTCTGCATCCGCTGAAAACTTTGCCAGGCGACATGAACCAGGAGCCCTGGCTCGGAGCTGGAGGTATCGGATTTTTTCAGGGTGAGTCTGTACTAGGCCTCCCGTCTTGAACTGTGGAGCGAAGCCGTGGGTCGAAATCTAATAATTTTCTAGATTTAAAACTTTTCAGTGAAAAACCCTGTTAAGAATGGCCTTTGAAATGGTAAAAAAATTAAGGTTTATTAAGGTAGTCTATAAAGATTAAAGCCTTTACCAACCAATTCCTTCTTGAATTTATAAAATTTTCTACGTCAGAACGGGATTTTCGCAAAAAATATTGTGAAGATTTTATGTCGATTGGGGGTGTATTTATAGGCCTAGGCCAAAAATTTTGCCAGGTGGAGCCGAAAATTTTTACAGGGAGAACCATAAAGTCCCAGGGCTCCTCAACCAAGGACCCCGTTTCTTGGCAAATTACCCCTCCCACTTTGGAGGAACCAGCTACATATTTATCAGAGAGTAACCGGAATTCCAATTACTCGTATATATATAAACTTTCAAGGAATAACCGAAATCTGAACCATCAACGGAAACTATATATTTTAAATGGAACCGGAATATGGTGTTCTAAATATAAGGAAAAGGAAGCTTATAAAATCGAACGCAGACGAAATCGATCGATCTTCGTTTAAACGAAATTCGTTAAATTAAACGCAAACTAACATATTAAAATATTTTTATTTCAATACAATCGCAATTTGTTAATTAAACGAAAACTAACATTTTTGATTAAATTATTTTTTTTATTTTGACGCAATCGATTTTGACGCAATCGTTAAATTAATCGACTTTCGTTTAAACGATCGATTTTCGTTTAAACGCAAACGATTGAAATCGAACAAAACTTCGATCGATTTGTGAGCACTTAATTCTGAGTGTAACTGTATATATAGTAAAACAAATGAAAGAAAAAATACTGCAGCCAGCCCGCGCCGTAAGAATGCCTTCCACTATGTGTCACTGAATGTGTGCGACACGCGTATTACATACATTAGTGAATTTTGCTCCGTTCAAGTTGATCGTACCTCTTGAACCAGTCGAAGTTGAAGCCGCTTCACAGGATATTGTATCCCGACTGGCAGCCAAATCAAGACGAAATGGTTTCGTAGATGGTATAACAGTGACGTAGAATAAATCACATCTTTGAGGTTGTTGAGCGGAAAAGCCGGATGATCTGGAAAGATAGAAATGTAGCGGCTACAACTCTGGAAGGCAATCGTTAATGTGTAACTTTGTCTCGAAAGTTTTTAGGTTGGAGGCAGCCACCACGTCCGCTGGCAAAGCTTCCAACTGTGTAGGGGAAAGAAATCCGAGCGCAGTTTAAACGAGGATTTATTCATGCACGCAGCTTGAGACGATAACCACATAGCCGTTGATCAGGACATAAATCGAAGAGTTGTAGCAAAGAAATATCCAGCAGACTGTTGATAATTTTATATATACTATTAAATCGGAACGGAAACGACAAGGTTTATTAGAGGTGCGGTTGCTATATTACTCGGTAGCATCAAACCCGAAAATATTGATCTCCCTGGTTGTGAAGAAAAATATTCAAAATTTTACTAATCTAAACAAAGGTGCTACAATTGAGACCAACTGGGACAATAATTTGAACAGATATACAAATAAAGAAGTCAACTACCAGGGACGTAGTTAGTGACCGCGTTTCAGACACATACATATTCACATAATACTGATTTACAAAATTTATTCTGGGCGGTGATAGAGACAATAACTATGTTAAACAAGACAGAACTTAGAGCAATGTAGAATACCGTTAATTGGAAATCTTTCGGTGCTATTTTCAAGTTAGAAAGTTCCGACTTAAATTCTTATAAGCGCACCATATTCTGCCACGTATACGTATCAGGTTGAACAGGCTCAATCTGAACACCATATTGCAATTCTCTGAATCGGTAAAGATGTCATAAGCATTCAACTGTTATTGTTTTATTATGTATGCTTCACTGATCCAGGGTTAAAATGATGATTAAAAGGGTGAAAAATTCTAGGAGAAGTATTTTCCTACTTACATTTTTGTTTTGTCTGATTTTGAAAGGAAAATGAGCGATGCGTATATAAAAAAATATATTTGGAGCAGGGTTATTTTTTGTGTTTTTCTTAGTGCAAAACACAGCGAAATTAAAAAAAACACAAAATTTAGCACACTTGAACTGTTCAATTAAAAAACTACAAAAACAAAAAAAATTTTTTAGCTAAAAGTTTATAAACTGACCATTTTTATAACTGTGGTACATCTGCATTGATCATGTAAGTGCCACCATTCTAGTTCTCCCAGGTAGCAATACATTATCATTGCTTGGCCTTCCCTGTGACGTCAAAACAGGGTATTTGGGTATATGCGGGTTAATTAAGAACACAGGTAAATTTCAAAAAACACACCTCAATTTCAAAAACACACATTTTGGCACAGCATGAATTTTGAAAAAACCCTGATTTGGAGCACATATGGTGCAAAAAAATACGGATAAATTAAAACAAAATTTTAACACGATTTCCAGCGGGACCGGAATTCCAATTACTCTCTGAACCCCATGTAACATAATTCAGTTACCCGAATATGACTACATTACTAAAGAAGGTGTCTGCTTGCCTCGGGGTTCCGCAAGTCGAAAGTTTAAAGGCACATGCAATGTTAAAAATAGTCTAAATCAAAAAATTAGAGTTTCCGGGGGCAAGATTAAAAACTCAGCGTCGAAGTCCCGTGCTGGCACTGTCATAGTAGGGGTAAACTTGACCTGTGCACAGCCATCCGAAAAGTGGGAGGGAACTTCGGGGGGCCCCATGTTCATTCTCGGGGGAAAATTAAAAGTGGGGGGATAAATTTTGCTTAAAAATACTAAATATTTCCATGTTTTCATGCATTTTTAATACTGTGAATGCATTTTCAAGCTAAAGAAAACGATATTTTAGCATTATAAATAGTGGTAATTAATGTTTAAAAAACAATTTGCAAACAAAAAACATAAATTTTCAGATATACAGTTTTTGGAATTAGTTGAACATGGGTGGTTTCGGCCGAGTGTGGGGGACGGACATGGGGCGATTTGGAAAGTGGGTGAGGGGGTCCCCCACTGTGGACAGGCCAGTAAACCGACAATCCGCCTTCAGTATGGCGGTACGGCGTTCTAGTAATCCATGAGCCGCATACGAAACTACCTACAAGGTTCATTTTCCACGCATAGCGGCATACGGTAATTCAATCCTTAGATTTGAAATTCAAGACTACTCAATCTTTTTTGTTAATTCTTATACAGATCCATTATATAGCATATATTATGTCCAACAACTCCGTGCTTCATCAAGCCTTTTATTTTTACATTCTTCATTTTTCGATATTTCAATCGACATTATTTTTATTTTATTAGTGCTGCATTGTCAGGAGCTTGACATGCGAAATTATGCTGCCAGCACTAAAGTACGTTTGGTAGCCAAGCGAACCACAAACGTCTCATGCACATATCTATCTAAGCGTCACAACGCGTTGAACATCAATAGACAAACAAACAAATAAGGCCCAAAGGCAACCACCGTCGTGTGCAGCTGCTACAGAGACTTACCATCACGCAATAATTGTATCACTAGCACCACCCTTGGCCTCTGTCTCGACGGTCCAATATATTATCTACGCTGACTTTGTGCCGAAAACACACTTATAATTATAAAGATATACACATATAAATAACAATGATGAATGTAATATATACATATATATATACATTATAGAGAGACAAGGAACGTTGAGCTTCCACGAATAAAACGTCGGGTATGCCTACAAACAAACATGGTCGGGTCGTATAAGAACCACGTCGACAACGATATAGAGCATTGTATTTAAGCAGCACAATAATAGCAGCTATTCGACTGAGTCAACAGCATCCGTGACAGTGTTGTATCTAAGCTGCCACAACACCATACTACAGGAGTTTTAGGCTACTATTAACACGGTCAAGAAACAAACATGGTCGGTCTCGCGAGTGGGGTACATACATGGTTCACATACACGCTGGATTGCATCAGCCAAGCAACGCCACATACGCAGAGAGCGAACAAGTATAGAGAGACAGCGACCCAGACAACCTAACCAACAACGATTAGCATAAGAGAAAGGTTGTATAGCCCAGACACCAGACACGCGACATAATCACTGCCACACCGTTAGCTGAACGCATAATCAGCCAGGTGGATCAATGACTCACATAAAATAATCAAAAACAAGCTATAAACTACATATATATGCACAACTTCCTGGTATATATAAACAACGAACGCTGTACGGTGACCTATAAGCCTATACAACTATGGCTAGTAAACGTAATGAATTACAAAAAGTGAGCGACGGGCAAAGTATTTTATATCTTACTTATGTATAAATGTAATTCAACTAAATACTTAATCAATTTATACAAAGTATCACATTTGAAAGATTTGATGTAAGATCCACCGTGCAAAACGCTAGCTGCCTAAAAATTAGTTAATTAATACGTAATATCAACTAAACAGCTAATTAATTAACTAATTAGCACACACAATAAAATCATAGAGCTTTAAAAGTAGCATATCCATGATGAGCGACATTAAAAACCACCGAGCGCAAAACACAGCAATTTTACTGTTATTAAAATTTGCATAAAATCAACTAATTAGCTAAATAATTACATAACTAATTAACAAAAAGGGCCAACTTTTAGATGTCGTGTTCGTGGTCAGCGACACAGAAAACCCGCGTGTATTTTTTCATTTCTGAGCACTTTGAAAATTTTCCCAAAATATATAATAATAAATTAATTAGTAATTAGCTAATAACTAACTAATTAGCATGGTTTTAACATCCTCGAATAGTAATGAGCACCAGATACAAAATCGGCACGGCGATAGGTAGTATACGCATAAAAATAATAGCTTTGCACTAATTATTCATTGAAAAATAAGCAATTTTTTTTTGAAAATGCTAAAAATAGGCTAACACTCATAACTAACTAGAATCTTGGCGACATGCCAAGTGTATGAATTCAGAGAAATGAGAAACTGTAACGTTAACATACAGTGGAACAATTCATTAAAAATATATTCCTGCTACGAAACAAAGATGTACCTCACCAAAAAATATTTTATTAATCTGCTGTTCGATAAGGCATTGACACAACAAAACTGATAGTCAGATATCTAATACGCACCCTATGAGGGTTAACTCTACCCAAGAACTGCTTACGAATCGTGAACAGTATATGTATATATCAGGGAGTAACCGGAATTCCGGTTCCGGTTCCGGCGAAAATCGTGTTCCGGTTGCGGTTCCGGCAAAGGGCAAAAACCATACCGGAACCGGAATTCCGGTTTAAAAATTTTTTGAAATTTTCCAAATTTTTTGCTTCATCCTGCAATCCAAACATATGTAATATATATTATACAATGATCAAGCTCCAATAATGCCAACCAAAAGAAAAGATTAACTAACCAATTTGCCGTGTGAAACGTAACTAGGGCACATAATTTGAGCAGGAATTTTTCATAATAACCTGCAGGAGTTTGTTAAATCAAAGCCAGGTCGATGCTTGTAGCAGCTATTTTACACATCCAGAAGTCTGTGGGATACGTTTGAATTAAACCGGTTCAACTCGGTAACAGAGCATGGCTTACGCAGAAGTACCTAGGGTATGCTTGGCTAACATAAATTGCCAGTGCGCTTGTTAACTTGGTAAATCAGTCTAAATTGAAGTAAACTAACGTTATTTGCAACGCAGCTAGAAACTGCGTTCTTGGCAATGAACTGTTTTTATTGAAACTGTGCGAGCAGTATCACAGTGTTTCTCATTTATAGCATTCTGATTAGAAAGTTATCATCATTGTAATGTAACTGACAAGCACTGTTTGCCAACGCTAGCCTAAACATTGCCTCTGACCACTGATCAGAAAATTACCATCTATCTATTATTTCCTCTTAGAATCATATAAACCAATAATTTCAACCTTCATACAGAAGAACATGTAAAAAAGTATGTGTAGTAAAGGGAGGCGACTGGAGACAGAGCGAAGGTGTGTATTCTACGCTCCAAGCCTTGTAAGCACATTCGATTTGACGCAGTATACGCAATGGTGTATAGTGGAAGACATTTTTTGCTCTGCCAAAAATCGACATACATCATTAGCTTCCTCAGTCACTTTAAAGTTTCAGAAAGGCAATAATACCATCGCAATACATTAAGTTTAATGTAAAAGTTATTTTTAATGCATTTTAGATCCACTATACCTTCATTTCTTCCATCATCTGTTTTTCTATATATAAATTTCGAAGACCAGGTTCCGGTTCCGGTTCCGGATCCGTTTTAAATGGACGGTTCCGGTTGCTGGTTCCGGTTCCGGTTATTCCCTGGTATATATGTAATCTATGTATATATAAGAATCTTAACAAAAGCACGGCAGCACAGAAAACAATCATAATTTGCTACAGACCGCATGACACTCGTCCCTTTCGCAACACTCGCTTTGTCTCACCCATTGACATAACTACCTCTACACGTTTCAAGAGATACAGTGAGATTTGAAACCCACGAAAACCCATATGAACCTATTTTGAGCCAAAAATCTGTTAATATACTTTTAGAAGTGGTATATTACTGGTAATGTCACAGATGACTGTATGGCGTCGGGTCCAACTTTGGCCTCACATGCCAATTGATCCAGGTGTCCTACATAAAATCTGTTATGCCTTGCAGGTAGCTCCCCAGTAGCTTTATCAACACAACCAAATTTCGTTCGAATTGCTTGCGTGGTTACATAGCTACACCTCGATAAAATTTATATAAATTTATAAAAAAAAATAATTTTGGAAATTTGACCATTTGCCAGAGTCCCCCTTGCCCCATGGGGACCCGACCAGAACAATATATATACCTATAAATAAAGCTTCCTAGAACATATACTTCAATATCAAAATGATTCAAATCGGCTGACGGGTTGCCGAGTTATGAGCAAAAATGACCCATTTTAGCCATGTACCCTCTTTGGGGTGTGTCGAATCGGAATAAAACCTCCAAAAGGCACATCTAGACTAGCGCAGCTTTCATATGAGCCCTCACACGTCCATATCGGTTTACGTTGAGATAACGAAGTCCTGTTTACAGAGAAAAAATAATAAACGGACACTCATCTTTTACAGCATAGTGCGGTCTAGGGAGAGTTCTTCGATTCCCAAGCTAGCGCTTCTCCATCTCCAAATTCAATTAGTACTAAAGCAAATTTTGAAAAAACCCTATATGTCTTGGACGTTACTGATAATATGCCTTTAAAACAAAAAAAATTTAATTTCGTCCAGTAGTTATTGAGGAGATGGACGGAGGGTCAGACGGTGCCGATTTTTACCCTCTGACGAAAACAAAAACGCTTCGCTTCGTTCATCTAACTTAGGTACGGCCTTCTATAGCTTATCTATACGTCATCTATAACTTATCATTTCTATATAAAGTACCGGCTAGAACTGAGATAAAACCATGACAATAAATTGATCAAGTGAAATTGAACATGCACGGCAATTATTACTAAAAAGCGTTCCACTGTTTTACAGCGCACCACCGCGCATGTTTTATCACTCGTCATCAGTATAATTACGTATGTGAACATAATAAGTACTACGCAAAGTACCGGCCACCAGAAATGAAGTAAACTCGTTAATTACAATTCAATAATAGCAAAAGAATAACTGCTACTTTTTTCGCGAAACATTTGTTTTATATCTGTCTGTGAATGTGCGTATGAAGTTGACAATATCTTGTGTGTGCTACAAACAGGGTAAAACCTTATATTTCACATTTAATCCTAAGCAATAAGTAAGTAGAACACTATTTCTAAACAAAACAAAGAATAAAAAATGCAGACTCCAATCATCAAGCTTTGATTGGCAAATGGATAAATACAGTTACAAAAATTTTAAAAACTACGTACAGTACCCACCAAAAATGACTGTCGCTCGCTCGCGACTCGCTCGAGATAAATTTGTTCTAAAAATAGAATTGACTATTAATTTTAACAGTTTCGAAATCTCGAGCGAGCCACTCGCTCGCGATTCGCTTGAACTCGCTTACTCGAAAGGCGACGGTCATTTTTGGCGAGTACGTACTGTATATATTATACAAGTAGTAATAGCCTGAAATGATTGTTTCGAAAGAACAATCATCACACCGAACACAAACAAAATTAGGTTTTGTGGGAATATATTTCAAACAGACCAACAAAAAATTTCTATAAAAGCCAGTTAAGTATTTCTAATTATCTCGGACAAAATTTGAAGACATCTAGAGCAACATTTAGACTTTTCGCAGGAACATTGAACGAACAACGCTCATTTCTGGCAAGTACTGTGTGCAGTTTGTACACAATAATTTTATATTTTCAATGGATGTCCATTACCCTAGGTTAGCTAACACATCCACGCATCGACATATAGGTATGTGACATCTAAGGGTGACAGCTCAAAGGAAGCCGACGATAAATTTGACAAAGCCAATCTTTGCAATAACTGAGGCAACAACTCGAAAATGTAATAATTTATCCATACACTGTCGTAGAAAATGTACCTCATACGGTACTCATCAAAAACCAGTGCTGTTAGTTCGACAAATCTCAAATTATCCTCGAATGGTGTTCCAGATGGGTTCGTTACCTTTAGCGGGCGGATATCAAGTCGGTTCTAAATTTGTTGTTCGGAAACTGTTTTGAGACATCTTTGCGACTAAACTAAATTTTATTTGATTTTCCGCCGATGTATGTTCGAAACTCCACCGTTGTTGCAAATTTGCACTCTACGTCTATTTCAGAAAAAAAGTCATGCCTATAATACAGTTACGGACAGAAATAAAAGCAAACGATTCTCAAATAATTCAATAAAAATCACAACTTACGTACAATATGAATTACAGCTTTCAATTTTTCGTTAAATTATCGCATGAGAATTGCTTTTATTTTTGCCCCTGACTTTAGGTCTAATATCCGTGTCGTAACGTTTTGCATCAGCAATGCTTTCCTATAGTAATACAGTCACGGCAGGAAATAAGTGCCAAAGGGAAATTTCGATCGATCTTGACTATATAAACGAAATTTCCGTCGATTGCAATTGATTTCGATTTTGACGCAATTACATAAATTTTAAAATTGTAATTTCGATTATTTTGGATTAAACGAAATTCCGATCGATTAAACGAAATTTCGATCAATTGCGATTTCGTTCGTTTTCGATTGCACATATTGTTGGCCGCAACAGAGTAGCTCCACTGAACATCGGTATTTAAAAAAAACCATTTTACGCAAAGCATATCGACCAGCAGATAATTTAATACACATCCATTTTAAGAAAACAACGTGCTGTTTTGCTTTTTAACAAAGTTTTGACAAAATGCATACACATTTAAATTCTATAGATTTGATTTTAAAAACTTAGCTCTTCAAAATTATTAGTACTCATAAAGTGCGAAAAAACGAAACAATATATATTTATGATACATTGACTCACTCAAGAGTTTCTAGCACGAACAAGCCAAGGAACATATATGCAATGCAGTTTTATACTACACACTTGAACATCAATATAACCGTAATTGTAGAAGATAATCTTTTAGGTGAGGAACAATTTATCCAAAACATCCAATCCCAGTTTAACCTGGCTTGTCCGCAGCCCTCCGAAAAGTGGCGGAGTGAAACCTCGGGGGAAAATTAAAAGTGCGGGGATAAATTTTGATTTAAAATACTAAATATTCCCATATTTTCACGCAGTTTTACTACCGTGAATGTATTTTAAGCTAAAAAACTATATAACTAATGTTTAAAAAACAATTTGCAAACAAAAAACATAAATTTTCAGACATAAAAAATTTTAAGAATTAGTTGAACATGGGGAGTTTCGGCGGAGTGGGGGGACGGACATGGGGGATTTAGAAAGTGGGCCCCACCCCCACTGTGGACACGCCAGTTCACTAGCTACGCGCCACTAATTTTTATGTCTGAGTGCTACCGAAAAAGAATTCCTACCTTGTGATGAAAGTTGGGACAGTCTGTTTGTAGATTTTTCTTGCTATATCGATATATTGAAAATATCGAGGGTAGAATAAATTATCCTATTCATTCAATACGTCTTGATAAAACATTGGAAAAAATTTTATAAATGAAATTTGCAACTTCCGATTATCTCGTGCTATTATATCTCAAACGAAAACTTAAAATCAGTGTTTGTGACCCCTAGTTAGGGTAGAAAACGGATTCTAACTCCTTCCCCTGTAAGCATGGGCCGAATAGGGTCAGATCGATTCAAAACGGGCTGATATAACAACTTTTTGGCTGGTTGTTTCTTGGCAACCAATGCACATGTCAAACTTCGGTGAAATCAGCTTCAATCTGTAGAGAAGTCAAGGCTATATAAAATTGCATTTATAAGGGTTTGGCATAAGGTTCCCTTGGATCTAGGACCCGGGTTAAAAAAAGTTTTTAATAGGGCGCATGAAGCCCGAAATGCACGAAAACGGTCATATATCTACAGCCAACCAAAATGTAGAGGCGTTCCTGTGATCATTTTGTAGAGCGCGATAATCCATCTGTATATATAGTCAAGTGGGGCAACTTAGCATAATCTCAAAATTCTTTATTTCACAGTACAACAATCGAAAACATTTGTCTGTTTACTATGGGTGGAAAACATGGAAGGTCAGCTAGCGTTTAACTTCGAATGTTTTTGCATCTTCATATGTACACTGTATACCACTGACACATGAATACTATTCCAAGTAGCCCATTTCAAGTTCCCCGAGTGGGGAAACATGGAATATCTGTGTCTTCAATGGAGTCTAACTTGGAATGTTTCATTGAAGCCTAACTTGGAATGAAATACAGAAACTGACACAAATACAAAATTACAAATTACAGATTTAGTTTTCCAAGTTAGCCGCCTATTCCAAGTTGCCCCACTTGACTATACAGGTATATATTAAAGAGTAACCGGAATTCTGGTTTCGCTTCAGGCAGAATTCGGATTCCGGTTCCGGCTAATTCTCCCCGGAATCGGGGTTCCGATTTCACCACCTTTGGATATCAGCATAAAGAAATTTGTAATTTTTTTAATTTCCTTGTCAAAATTAGCTAACGAACTAAACCGTAAATACAGCAATATTCTTGATGATATTTGTGTAACACAAAAACAATACTTTCTGTCTTTCCGTTAATTCTGGTACCTCTATTAGCTCTTTAATTCCTCAGCAGCCTTTTTGCAATCTCTACTACACAGTTTCTAAGGCACACAGAGACAATGCAAGTCTATCAAAACTAGCATATTTAAAATTTTTGAAGTAGATAACATTAGTCCTGAAATTGAGTTTGTAAGAACCCGTCAAACGCACGTACACGCATAAAACAGCGGCAGCAGAACATTAAAGCATCAGTAGATTTAAATTTTCAGTACATATATTAGCTGTTTCTCCGCACATACGTAGAAAATGAGGGTCTATTTGCTAAGTGGAGGCATAAGAAGGGTCGAAAAATAACAAATTTGGTGACAGCTTTCAAATATGTGTTTTTCTGCTATATAATTTTACTACGCGACAATGTTACACCCATTTGGAACCAGTTTTTTACATCCACGTGTCTGATATTTCAGGGTAATCAAATGATCTGAATAGTTTTGAAAACAGTTCTTTTTTGTTTTCGTGGTGCTGGTTGACAAATTTTGGGTTACAGCTAGTAGGATTTTTATCTAACTGTATAGAAACTTATAGTCTTATTGACAAAACAACGGTAAGTAGAAACACTCGAAATTTATAAATCACAGCTCCAAGAAAATTATAATTATAAGAAAAAAATTTACGATTTAGGATCCTAGTACTTACACAATTATATAGCTGCTTTCAACGTAAATACAATTGCTTACTCAATGTAGCCCCAACGTACAACTAATTGAATAAATATCAAGATTTCACAATTACGTTACCGAAATTTAGTGTTTATTAGGAGTTATCATGCAGGACATTAATAGGGTAATGACTACCCAATGTACTTTCAAAACAATGAAATCAGAGTGTTTAATCGGGTGCTACATGCCCACCGTCCACATCCAATAAGCAAGATGTTCTTTAATAGTTTCTTTTACCCTATAAATAAGACCAGGTCTCGGTTCCGGCAAAAAATTGCAGTTCCGGTTTCGGCTAATTTCGGTTCAGGTTACTCAATAATATATATACATATAACTGGGCCTTCCAAATTGGGGATTGGGTAGGGACTCCTGGCATTTTCAAATGCCCCCTGACAAAATATTGGGCTCCCTCGGTACAGCGCCTCTTGCCAAATTTTTTTGTTTACATTCGTTAAAAACAGCCCCAACGTGCACAAAATTTGCAATAAATTTCAACCCTGAAGCCAAAAATTTTGTAAATTTCGTTAAAATTTGCTTCAAATTTGCTTTTTCTGTTCACCATAAGCGTTGTTACAGTTCTTCTGACACGATTTTTAACCGCCTTTCTCTTGACAAAATGCCTCCTAGCAAAATCGGTCGCCTCCCGGTTCATGTTCCATGGCAAAAATTTCGGTAAATGGAGAGCCTAGATATATATGTATGCGAAAATAGTGTTCCGGTTGCGGTTCCGGAAAAAGGCAAAACCATACCGGAACCCGGATTCCGTTTACAAATGTTTAAAATCTTCTCCATTTTTACTATATCAAAGGTATGTAATATATACACAATGATCAAGTTCTAATACAACCAAGCAAAAGAAAATATTGAACTACGTATATTTACTGAAGCTGTGGAAGGAGTATATATTACAGTTTGTTTCATTTATCGCATTCAGATCAGAAAGTCATCATCTAACTGACGGGCACTGGTTGGCCAACGCCAGCCTAAACAATGTCTATGACCACTGATCAGAAAATTATAGTACATGTTCTTTTATTTTCTTTTAGAACCATATAAACCATTAATTTCCAGTTTCCTACGGAATATCATGTAGCAAACGTAGTCTAATAAGGAGAGGCGATTGGATACAAACAAAACAAAAATTTTTAGTTTACGCCCATTGTGTTAAAAGCACATTCGGTTTCGCCCAATTTACGCAAGTCTATATAGTGGAAGACATTTTTTGTTCTCGGGGTCCAAAAACCGACATATTGATCAACAAACGAACGTCATTCTTCCTCAGTTCTTCAAAGATCCAAGGAGGCAATATCGCCATCGAAATACATTTAGTTTAATGTAATAATTATTTCTAATACATTTTAAATCCACTTTACCTTCATTGCCTTCTTCATCTTATATATATGCTTCGAAATTCT
>JASANE010012265.1:0-28266 GCA_030248225.1 Trileptium ribeirensis | reverse complement strand
AAATGCCCATATGATAAACCAGCTGATCCATGACTACCCGCTCCATCAATTTCGCAATGTAGGAAATATTCTAAATTGGTCGAAAATTGTCATGTCATTAACATCAGCGTTGGGACGTTTTAGTCCAGGGTGGATAATGCTGCTTTTTTCACGGATGCCGACAGTCCCAGTCGTTAGAGATTCATTGATGAGAGCGGTGATTGGGCGAGCCCATGTAGCAGCAAATTTCTTCACGATCGCTGGTGGCAGAATATCCAATGCACAGCACTTGTTGTTACTTGTTTTGATGAGGTTAGCGATGTGTTCTTCGCTAGTTGGAGTAAGGTGTAATTGTGAAACGTCATTATTGACTGCAGGAAAAAAGGCTGTAATGGAGGAAACTGGGAACGAATAGCTGTAACTTTGTTTGCAAAAAATGTTGCAAAATTGTCCGCCCGATCAGGGGAGATGGGTGTTTGGCGTTTACCGTAGAGCATTGCGTTTATGACGTTCCACTTTTTATTATTATTAACTTCGTTTAATTTCGACTTCCAGTGGTTGTTCAATTTATTTTGACAGAGATCTCGGTAAAGTTTTTTCTGGTTGTCGTAATTAAGTCTGGCATTAAAACAATGCAGAGAACCGCCTCGCCCATTTGTACATTGGCTACTAAAAGGGAACTACATCGCTTAAGATATAATGGTACCGAATACTAGGTGCAAATTCCAACTAAAAGAAAATATTTTCTCAGTTGCCATGGAGTTGGAAGTAGAAATTTCACTTGAAGCCGCTATCCGACATTAATATATGTTTTCCGTCTGTTCCGGTATCAAGAAGCATCTTTAAGCTTTCTGCATCGAGAACGGGATATATCAGGAATCTCGCGGCTCCGCCAAGCTTCTCAAATACGACGACAGACCATTTAGATTACTTTGGAATTTTTGCGCATATAGTTTCCCCACAGCTATATAATATATGCCACAGCAAAATGTTAAATAAGTTTGTCATATAGCTTACGTTTGTTCAACAAATATTAATCTGTGCTAAAAAGAAGTATGCTACCAAAAAACCACAGAAGTTATTTCATTGCAATATGTGGCGTGGTCTTGGCTTTGTGAATAGGGGCGATACTCAATCTCTCACCATATTCCCCATTAAAATAAGCAAAAATAATGTCGTCAAAATATATAAGCAAATATGCAATACAGTTGGCGCAGCAACTGCTTGTATAATTTTCTGTTAAGCTTTTTACGCAGATATAAAAGCCGTTTTTGAACGAACTAAAAATTTTGTCTACCTGCGACCCCTATTTGCTCCTGTTCCTATTTGCTAAAGCCTAGCTATAAATGACCCCGAAATTAAGTGTCCAAATCAGGAGCCCAATCATCATTAGCATTTCGTAAAATAAAGTCAAAGAAGCTGCAATTTTTTTAGTTTGGTTCTAACTCTGTAAGATACACTATAGGTTGTCTCTCTTTCATTATACCGCTAGAATTATACTTTCGGGTATATACTAGCTTACTATGTATTTAGGGACTCGCAATTTCTGTATAAATTGATCTATCAAATGAGACAAATAGCTCCCATATATCTTGAGCGTTTGCGTAGAATTTGCTGGTTGTCGTGTTTTTTGAGCCCCACGGGCCTATTCAAAACCAGTGTTGCCACAACCCTGCAGAGCATATAAACAATAGCATACCTTGTGCTGACATATATACAGAGCATAAAATTATCTACAAATCGAGGCCAATCTTCAAGTGGTTGCGTAGATATTGCTGTTTTCAAATATTTTGGGTTTCATAGGCCAATTTAAAAAACCTTATTGACCCAAATCCTATATCCTCAAAAAGCCATGTAGCAAAGCATACACATACTTTTCTTACATAGCCTTATTTGCTCTACAAAATCAGCTCAGGTTGACACAGGTATCTAATTCTGTTATCGAGATACAATAAATAACGTAATTTTTGTGGCCGATTCGCTACCCAACCTGAGGCCTTTTGGTCCGCCCTGTCGAGGGAACATGATGAGATCGAGCCTCGTGCCCAACGAACAAGCACAAATGCAGATTTCAAGCTTTCAAAATGTCCAGCTACAGTTGAGTTATTCGTATCAGCCTAAATACCTAACACCAAACGCGACCAAATTTCACCACTATACCATTCTTACTTATTTTAGTAAGAATTCTTCGCTCGTTTTATTTACTACACTCAGAATTCAAAAATCATACATGAACAGCTCTACGGTGTTCGCTTACATACCGTCTTTAGATTGAACGCACCGTGTCGGTATCCCTAAAAATCCTCGACAACGGGTTAGAGATAATCTTGTAGATATTTTTAAGCAGTTACGCTGTTGCTGTTATGGAATATGGCTTCAAACGATGAAGCGCTAGGACGACAATACTCTAATATTATATTGTTATCTGTGTTTCCTAGTTTAAGAAGATATTTTGCGATGATACAGTCCGAAATAGTGTTATGTTATTGTTACCAAATATGAAATTGCCGAGTACCCAGCCACACCAGTTCGGTACCCGGCACCACGTGGTCAAGTACCGGTGACTATACTTAGTCGCTACAAGCGTTTATATTCTCAAACATAATATAACAGCGGACCCACATTTTCAAACATTAATGCGATGTGAAATTTCAAACACAATGCAAGTGTGTGAAAACAGCAGTTAACCACGTGAAGCCGCGCTGGTGACGAATAAACCCGGATACCCAGAATATATATGTAACGTGGAATTATGTTTGTCCGTTATTTACGTTGTCGTGTTTGTACTAACATTATAAAAACTAAAGGATTCCCCTTTAGCTTCTGTTACTATACAGTTAACTCAATCGCAACTGTCGTATCTCGTTGCTTTTAATATGGTGCACTGGTAACTTATCTATTTAAAAGGTGTTGCTTAGATTGTTAAGGCAGGCCCCAGGGTCCGCGCTCGCATGTGAGCGGTCCCTTCCAAAATATGCTGTGAGTGCCCCCAAACTGTCCCAAGCGATGGTATGCCTGGACCGTTATAAACTGCTGTGTGAGTCACCCCTAGTGCCCCTCGTAACCCCGCACCCCGATGCATAGTATTTAATTTTCTTAACGAAATTTTGTGGAACTACTTCAAACGCTGGTGTGATTGAAGTATAATCGAAAAAAATCAGAAATGTAAGAAGTCTGCGGTAAAATGATTACAAATTTGAAAATATTGAACTCGTTATTGGGTCTATTCAAAGCGATTTTATGCGCCATAAAAACTAGTATTTTATAACACTTGTGAGTACTCCTCATTTTGGTGGTATGGGGGCCCTAAGCTCGCTCTAGCAGGCCCACAGGTAGAGCAACTAATCAGGCAAGGTTGAATGCATTTCAATGGGAGCTCAAATTTGGTTATATACTAGCAGTAAAATGAATATGACAGTGTTTCATTGCAGCATGAGAACACTCGAGCTAAAGCCGGAGGAGGTTGAACCCCCATTGTCCCACGCCCCGTAGCTAAGACTCAATGTTAAGAACACTACCAATAATTATGCACAAACACATGCTCAAAAAGTAGATTAGAATTAAAATATAGACTATCACAGAGTGAGAGTCTATATTTTAACTAGGTTAGGGTCGTGTATCGTACAGCATTAGGATATTTCGATACACTAGTGGCTTATTCAGCCAAACTTAAATTCTAATGTATTTTACTGTTAATAGAATTATTTGCAGGAGCAAAAATCAAAAATAGTTCGTGACAAATATATATTATCTGCCGTTATTTTTATTTTATGATAATTTAGTTTCGCTCATATATGCGATATTTTCGCTTTTTAATACGGCAAGGCGTAAACAAAGAATACTCCACTATGACACTATTTCAAACAAATAAACAAAATCGTTTATTAACCAAACGCATACTGATAACTGGTAAAGTCAACGTAACGAGGTTTGCATCGGGCCTTTAGACCGTAATAGCGAGCTCGACACTTAGGCAATGGCTTAC
This sequence comes from Trileptium ribeirensis, assembly GCA_030248225.1. Lineage (NCBI taxonomy): Eukaryota > Metazoa > Nematoda > Enoplea > Enoplida > Thoracostomopsidae > Trileptium > Trileptium ribeirensis. Next base: position 24,302 of record JASANE010012265.1, on the reverse strand, counting down.
CAACTGACAGTGTACTAGATAACAAAAATATATGTGCAACAAACGATATATTTACAGTGCAAAGCAAAGGTTAATAAATCCTCACTATTAATTTCAGCGTAAATAATGTATTGCTTAACCTCGTATTTTGAATGAAAATTATTGCTAAATAACAAGTTACGTTAGCAAATGCAAAAGACAAGAAGCGATTTATTTTAAAATGTCAAACGATCATTATTGAATACGCCGCTGAACTACAAATTAATTTCATGTCAGTTTCAACTATACAATATAGACTATCCAATTTCAGATTGAATCCAAATTTTTAACTTATTGCATGTCAATACTTCAAATAAGCCCTAATTATGTATAAAGTGCAGTGATTGGATGACCTTGAAACTTTGTCGCTCGAAATACACAAAATGTTTCAGATATAATGGGGAAAATTGTACATGGTTTAAATCGGCGTGAATACTCCTGACTTTAAATTTCGTGTATACACTAAACTAATTTTCATTCACAGTTTAAAGGTTTACCCTATTAACATTATTTTGAGCACAACCGACAATAATATAACTGTTGGTGAGAAAGGAAATACAACATTGTATCAGTGAAGTCAAGTAATTTTAAATCCGAAACAGAAATACACGTCGTTGTAATAAATATCGTTATAATCTGCACTTTGTTGTTGATATTGGAGAAGTCCTGTGTCCTTTCTCGCAGGAAGCTCTGTTGCTTTTGTAAACTGTAAAACTTTCGATTTGTGTTCAAAGGCGTAGCGAGGGGTGTGACGTGCCACCCCAGGGATCATCGGGGGCGCCCAACACCCACAACTGCTTCGAAATCAAAAAACGAAATTCAGAATTTTGAAACGTAAAATTATTTTCACGCCTTTTAAACATGAAATTCCTTCCACATTTAAATGATGCCAAAAATTTGAAATCCCAGAATATGAAATTTTAAAATGCAATATTTAGTAGGGGGCATAAAATTCTTGAACGTAAAATAATTTATTAGAGTAGGGACGCAAACTTTTCTACTTGCCCCCGGGTGCCGGATATACTCGCTACGCCATTGTTTGCTATAAGGATAATAAGTACTGTGTATTCTGCCACTTGTCAAACATACATTACAGTGGTGTATTTTGCTTTGAACTGCATGGTAATAGCAGCTCAACACTGAATTTCAGCGCAGCTGTTATTATAGCTTCACCCTGTTAGATTACCTTGGTTTATTTTATAAATTAGAAATTAATGATTAGCTGTTGAATTTGCTCTAATTAAGAAACGCAAGACAGCTTTTGTGCTATTTCATAATATTTCACTTTGCTACCTGGGTGTTGCGAAACAGTCTAAAAGCGGGGGTTCCTAGGGGCCCGCTCATGCGCACACGCTAATCGATTTTTTGGGGTTTCCGGTAACATAAGTCATTTCACGGTTTAAAGTTTTTGACAATAAACAAAGTTTACTGCAAAATATATCGGTACATTTTAAAGACACAGTTGTGGTACATAGCAAAGGAACAAATGTTGAATGGAAGAAGTCCAACGTATAACGTAGTCATAACCACTTCAGAACACACTGGACAGAAAAATGTACCCAGACATGCGGCAAAAATGTAGCAGAAAGGAGTGGGGTGCCAACCTCTTACCTCTTACATCTGCTTAGAGGTTTTGTCATAATTTAAAAGATGATTTAGGTTAACTTGGTTTAGCATTTCTCTCAAAACATGTAAGTCTCGCGCATCAACGGCTGATTATTTATCATCTCAGGAAGCTGATTCCATACGTTTCTTACACGTACTGTAAAAGCGTGACTAAGTTTGGGTTAGTCCTGACCTTTGGCTTACGCAGCTTTATGCATCAGTAAACTTAATATGCGACCCCAACCATCCTCTTTTGACACGATGTACAAACTTTGTTCGTGAACACATTGGGGTTTTTAATACCCTATAATACATTCGTCGAGGTCTGTTAGTTGAACGATGACTGCCCGATGATAAAACAGCCGTATGTCTGTTCAGTTAACGTACTGCCACTCTTTGCTATATGGTACTATTTACGTTCTCAAGCGCAAAATTCTGTGTATCGAGATCTGTATATTTGTGTTCGCTAACATAGTTCTTTAAATGCGGAAGGATCCACCTAGTAAGCAAAGCTCCATACAGTGTAGTAATACCAATATACAAGAGTTCGCGAACTTCTGATTCTTAGCACAGCAAAGCAACACGTTCGCGAACGCATGTGTATTGTGCACACACTAATAGATGCTTGGATGTATATAAGCACTAAGGTTCGCCAACGCATTCTGGAAACGGCTACTATTTTACTTGCCAATAGGCGCGGAAAGGGGGTTAGAGGGTTACCCACTGCCACTTAGGCCGAAACGCTAGGGGGGTTACCCACCTGGGGTGGGAAGTCCGCAGGTGCCCCCACACCACCCTAGACAGAATTGAAGCCATAGCCGAAAATATACCATCGGGGACCAAAAAAGGTCTTGAAGACCGAACCCCACCTTGAAAAATTTTTTCCGACAGGGGGTTACCCACCAGGGGTGGCGACACCCCATGCAACCCCTCTATCCACCTCCCTGGTATGACCGACCTTGGGCATGTATAAAATATATTTATACATGAGACAGGCGTACCGCTAAGGTACACACCCGACCCACGAGGTCGAAAAGTAAGGTGGTCACCCCGCGCCAATTGCCGCCAGCCACTCACCCCTGAAAGACTAACACCTATATAATTCCACTACTTGGGCTCTTACTTCCTTGCTCTCCAACAGCATATTATCGCCTACGGGCACATCTTTCTCCACGAGGTAGTGAATTAACCCATTTGGACCCCGCGTGCATGTATGATATAGAACTTTAAGCAGTAGCATCGGCACAATTTAAGACGTAGTGGCAGAAATGGAACAGGGTCACCTACCACTGACGCAGTGACCCCAACGAAAAAGTGACCTCGACAAAAAAGTGGTCCCAGACCCCAAGCCAATTCTGGCTGCTATCTAAGTTTTGCATTAGTCGGCATGTGTTCATGTATATTTAACAGGACAAGACTTTTCAACATTTCTTCTGCTGACTCTAGCATTTCAATTTAGATGTCCGTATGCTTATTATTTAGCTCGCAGCTTGCGTACTATGCAGTTGAAGACAGTTCCGACTTCCTTGAATTGAGGAGTGCGCTTCTTCAAATGCAAAATTAATTCTTAAGTTACTCAGTTAATTCATTATTTTTGTTATCAGTATATTACGATATGGGGAAGACAGTTGAAGACAGTTCCGACTTCCTTGAATTGAGGAGTGCGCTTCTTCAAATGCAAAATTAATTCTTAAGTTACTCAGTTAATTCATTATTTTTGTTATCAGTATATTACGATATGGGGTTATTGGGTCATACCGACCCCATGACCCCACCGAAAAAGTGATCCAAAATGAAACCAGATCTCAAATGACCCCAGACCCACTTTCGCTGCTGCGTAGTAGGGCATTAACGTCCCTACCGGGAAAGTTGAACCAGTGGGCACGGCGAAAATATGTCGCCGGAAAACACAAACTGTCCTCACCATCAATTTACCAAGTGAAATATAGCAAACCGTGGTATGGTAACCCATGGGTTGGCAGTAGCCGCTCATCCGACAGTATTATTTACTTCGCTTGTGCCATCACGACCAGTTGATAAGATTTGCAGTAAGTTACAAAAAGTCCTTCAAATACAGGAGCGTAACCACAAATTTCGAAGTGCTATGCCATCAGCGCTCTTTGAAAGCCACAGACTAGCTATATTCCGAAATTCTTATTTTAAAAATTCGAATGGGGGCACCCGTCAAGCTTGGGGTTGATTCTACACCGGCCGGTCCCTTTACCTCTCCTGACATGGTCCACCGTTGGCATGTATGCTCAAAAGGTACAACATTCCTGTGTTCAGAAATTCTTACTTTCATGATTCGAACTGGGGGCCTCAATGGAGACACCCCTGTTCATACGTTTCAATTTTAATTTAACTCATTAAATTATTACTAAAGCAGCAATTTTTTGCGCTTTGCCCAATCCAACTATAACCAACGGTAACGTTCGAGAACTATATATATGTTAAGTGCACAAGCGGTAAGTGGTTCGCGAACGCCTTTTGTTTAGTATAAATATAAAAGTTTATAATATCCATAAAACAAGCGTTTGGAGTTATGTGCAGTTGTGATTTTTATCGTGTAGAAAGTGGTTCGCGAACGCATTTTGTTCAGTATGGATGTAAAGTCTATAATATCCATAAAACAAGCATTTGGAGGTATGTGTAGTTGTGATTTTTTCGAGTACACATAGAAAGTGGTTCGCGAACGCATTTTGTTCAGTATGAATGTAAAAGTTTCTAATATCTATAAAATAAACGTTAGGAGTTATGTACAGTAAAACAAACGTTTGGGGTATGCGCAGTTATGATTTTTTATCGAATACACGTAGAAAGTGGTTCGCGAACGCCTTTTGTTCAGTATGAATGTAAAAGTTTATTATATCCATAAAACAAGTGTTTGGAGTTATGTGCAGTTATAATTTTTTCGAATATATACACCTAGAAATTGAGTTCGCGAACGCCTTTTGTTTAGTATTAATTAGAGATGTACTGATAAGAAAAACACTGATTACCGATTTTTCGGTAAACAACTAATCGGTATCGGCCGAAGATTTAGTATGAAATTAACACATGCATGCCGGTAGGGAGTTACCCCCTGAGGTCCGAAACCCCCCTCCCTCCCTTCCTTCGCGGCGATAAGTGAACCCATAGGCGAAAATATGCCTCCGGCGGCCAAAAAAGGCCCTAACCACTATTTTACGACCGACATCCCAAGGAAAAATTTGGCCGCCAGGGGGTTACCACTGATTATCTCGTGCCCGGTCAGTACCGGCTACCTTGGTAGAACTGCAACTGTGGAGTTTGGGTTGAGGTGCAGACTCCCTCTCCCCACTCGATGAGTCCGAAATGTAGGACGTACCTTGCGGTTGGGGTGCGCAGCGCACCCCCCCCAAAGGGGGAAACCTGAACTCGTAAGCGAAACGTATAGCGATAAGGTCCTCCTCACGACCGACCCCCCTGGTAAAACTTGGTTACCAGCCCCCTGAGATGGCCGCGACCCTCCGTGGGGCCGCTCTACCCCCTGGCATGACAATTATATACAATAATAATTGGACGCGAACTACATGCTGTGTTTGTTCGCGAACTAAAGTTATGCAGTAAAGACAGTACCCGGCCACGTTATTGTACTTGCGGACTGGTATATATGTATGTGTTCACTATAACGTGCCGACGTTAGCGAACGGATTATCATTGTATTTAAATTTAGGTTGATTTCAGTTTACGTTCGTTAACTAACATTACTGCAGGTATATATTATAATATAGCTGTGTTCGCGAACGAAAGCATACAGAAAAGGGTTTGTGTTTGGTAGCAAACGATAACACATACGATGATAGACGAAACGGTCATTCACGTATACCCGAACGTTTTGGCACGAATTAGTAGTCAGGCAGTTTCGTGTTCGTTAACATTTTGAGTTTGCTTCCCAAAAGCACAAAATTATGTTCCTTCTAATTATTAGTGATCGGCGGTTCATTGAACAACCGAACGCTAATCGGTGATGACAAAAGAGGATGGTAAGGGGCGCATCTTAAGTTTACTCATGCATTAGTGGACGACCACATGTAATGTTATTATCAACAATTAGGAACAATTCGTTTGTATTAATTTCAATTTTAAAATTTAAACATTTGTATACCATTACCAGATCGCCGGCACAGTCTCCATAATTCTAAAGATTCCAGCTGCAGCCTTTGAAATCGGTTGCAATAAGCCAGCAGTAGTAGGTAGCTTCGGTTGAATAAGCATCGCGTAAAATAATGTTGTACTTGTTCAGTCATGTTAACATCATGTAAATATACTCATACACAAGCGGAATATTCAAAGTATGGGCATAACACAACTAATGTAAGCCTGTAGTATTTAACATGTCAATTTCGTGTGTAGAACAGCACCTGGATAAGCACCTGCCTGCAAAATATGTAACGTATATTTTGACAATGTAATGTTAGATTTAAGTCGCAAGATATCGTTACACCAAGATCTCGGACCGAAAGTACAACAGATATTTGTTGTCCCCCTAATCGCATACGCGGCGTTTGGATTTGTTGAGTTTATATGAAGCACTTAACACTTTGTTTAGCTGCCATGCAGACGCCCAATTTCCAACATATTCAAGGTTAGATTGCATATTGGACACATCTTCTTGATAATTTACCTTTGGAACTTCTATATCAAGTTTAATTACCTACAATAATGCTGGAATCAATGGAAAAGTGATGTGAATTTCCAGAAGGTTGTCAGAATGTGGTTTACGGGAAAGCTTAACAGGCATTCATACTTTCGGACAATTGAATGCTCGATCAGTCAATAAGTCGGCGCTTAGAAGGCTCATAATTGTCGATCACAGCCTTACCCTTCTTGCTCTAACAGAAACGTGGTTGCAAGGTCCAAATACAATAGCTGTCAAAGAATGCGCGCCAGATACGTTCCTCGTTACGGCTCGGTCGCGATCAAAGCGTCGGGGGGGAAGCACTGCTATGATAGCACATCCATGCCCGCGGTATAAATCAGCTCAGCAGATTACAAAAATGACTTTCGGCAGGTTTGAATTTATACTCGGGATTGTATCTGTTACTGGCTCGATGACAACAGCTCTAACAATATACCGACGGCCCAGTCATTTCTAGAATGCATTCTGCACAGACTGCCGAGATATTATCTCTCCTCTCCACTTCCTAGTCTGATGTACTAGTCATGGGCGAGTTCAAGTTGCCTGTTATAAACAATGAGTTCACATCTCTAATTAAGTCATTCGGCATAACGCAGCATGTAATTTAGCCAACTCGCAGCCGCAGGAATGTACTAGACTTGGCGCTTCTTACACGAGCAGTGATCTTGTAGAAGCTGTATCCGTTGCTCACACTGCAATCTCGGACCATAAATTAACAGTGGTCAAACTCCGTCTCCAGATTCCAGACCAGCTACGAAGATGATTGAATATCGCCAATGGCACCGACTCAAATCTGAGGCGTTCCGTTCAGACCTGACATATCGCTGCCACAGACTTACTACGTGCTCATACAACGGTCGAACTACACACTTCTATGAAATGCTTGAGCAAGTGCTCGATTGTCATGCACAAATACGCCCCGTGGCACGCGATAGACCGCAATCGCCTTGGTTTGACACAAAGTGTCGACGGTCCAAAGCGTCAGTTGGGCCCATTGAGCGCATATGGCGCAGAACATACACATTGCAAAGCCGCGCCTGTTATAATATCGCTAAGTCAAGATTTCGCGATCAATATCACAAGAAACTAAACTGCTATTGGCAAGCTCGCAAGCCAGGTGCAAAATACAAAGAAGTTGTCCGTCATACGTTCAATGCTGTTTAACAAGCAGCATTCCGCGATTGCTCCAGACCGTGCCGACAACTTCGCGGCGTATTTTGCTGACAAGACTTCGACTATCAGGTCCAGCTTCCCCGACGACTCAATTTGTCTACAGTTCACCAGTCATCGCATTCTCTCAATTAAGGCTAACTGCAGTGTTCGAAAATGAAACGCAACAACTCATAACATCAAACAATAGGAAATACTGCTAACTGGATTCGCTTCCACCAGTCTTGATCAAGGAATATATTGATGAGCTGTGCAACATAATCGCAGCTGTAATAACTGATTCTATAAACAACAACGAGATGTCAGACAGCGAATAACTCGCCATCGTGGCACCTAAATTGAAATAACCAGGCGCCGAGATCCACATCATGAACAATTTTCTACCTGTCTTTAGCCTGTCATTTCTCTCAAAGCTGATTGAGCGGGTCATTTTCGTCCAGCTCTCCATGCATATTAACAATAACGACCTTTACCAAAATACCAGTCTGCCTACAGGAAAGGCTGTTCCACTGAAACTGTTCTTCTCAAAATCAGCAGCGACATTCGAAATAACACGGACAAGGGGCGCACCATTATTTTGTTATCTTTGGATCTTTCGTCAGCTTTTGATACTGTCGACCATAACATACTCATGCAACGTCTCTGCGACATCGGCGTATCACATTCGTCTCTTCAGTGTTGCGCGTCTTGTCTTACCGGACGCCGTCAGCTAGTCTGCATTGCAAACTGGCGGTCCAGTCAGAATGATCTGTCCTGTGGCGTTCCTCAAGATAGCGTGCTTGAACGACTTCTGTTCAGCATATATACAGCGCCTGTCGTCGAGCTAACCGCAGCGGCCGGATTTTACGTATACTGCTAAGCCGACGACATCCATATTTAAAAAGACTTCGCCTTAAAGACTCAACCGAAGTCATAAGAACACTGTAACGCTTATTTGCCTTTCGACGAAACTGGTTTTATGACAATAAGCTCAAGTTAAATGATTCTAAAACCAAATTAATATACTTCAGTCGTAAAGACACGTGCAAGCCATGTCTACACATTGACAATACCGTAATACAATCTCGGACTATGTAAAGATCCTGGGTGTATTCCTTGACATTCGCGTATGTTCGTGGATGCACCTGACAACTTCGCGAAATTAGCCGCATGGTTTGCTGAACAGATAGCAAAATGCGTCTTCCGAGCATTTCGTATGTCTCTCAACTAGACTACTGTAATGCCCTGTATTGCAGTATGTCCTTGTCTCATATTGTTCCCCTGTGACTCCTGCTCCACAATTTAGCCCGGATAGTATTACAAACAAACACACGGGAACATATTACTCCAGTTCTTCGACGCCTCTACTGGCTGCCTATTGAAAAACAGATAAAGTACAAAATGCTCGTTTGCCTCTTCAACGCTATCTCTACCGGCGCACCGTTATGTATCTCCGATATGGTCAAGCTATCAGAGCTGCCACGTCTAGCTGCCTGCCGCATACTCAACGTTGACGTTTCGCGTAGAAAGAGTTTCAGCTCCTTTGCACCACTTGCATCGGAATCACCAGCCATCAAGCCTGTTTGATCCTAGTATACAATTGCAACTTTGCTAAATCTTGATTGAAAACACCTATTTCCTGGAATAGACGATAAAATATGATATAATATTAAGCTGCGCTGTGTTATAGCCTGTTGTTCGGTTATGCGCCTGTGTTACCTTTTCGATGAAATTGGGGCGCAGAAATTCACCACCAAGGTAATTTGCATAATGTCATGTCTACATAAATTGTCGTAGCTATCCATCAACACCCTATCAGTCGTAATCCGTTGCCGCATCTTATCGACAACTCAGCGTTTTATTGTTTTTAATAAGCTTAGGTTTTTATTCAACCGATGCTTGACTGTGGTACTGTAGCAAAATAGTGTAACTTTATTAATTAAACGTTTATTCCTGTATAGCTATGAATATAATATCAGTTTTTTACAACCAAGAAATATCTGTTGCATCTTGTCCTTTGGGCGCAGATAAGGGAAGGGTCAGGAGAGACTTTTTGAAGTGAAGGTGCAGTCTCCCACTGTTCAAAGTGTAATCTTTTAATAAGGCAATATTTTAAAAAGATGCTGCATCCTCAAACTCTCGCACATATAATATCTTAGCATTTTCAGAAGCTCTATTTCTACAATAAAAACTCATCCGGTATAAATGTATGCCAGTATCTACACCCATCCATTTACATTTTGGAATTTTATGTTTTCACTTTTTACATTACATGTATTTTATCTAGAACTGTCTTATCAAGCTGCCATATCACTTTTCAAATCGTATCTGCGCCCTTGATCTTATCCACATGTGACTATGTTTCCGCGCACTTTTCATGTTATATATACGTTATATGTTGTCCTGTGATATATACGTGATATTTCGATTCGCTCAGTCCCATGTAGTTCTCATGTAAGAGCCCTATAGCATTGTAAAAAAAGCTGAGAATAGAAACATAACAATATAATTTAAAATCATCGGGATGGCAATCGATTTTGAGGACACGTCATTTTATCGTCATCTATCTCATTGAACAGCCGTAGCTTCCAATTGAATTCAATTTAAATTATTGAAATCGACTTTATTGTCAGTATTATTAAGTATTCTTATTATGGTCAGCGTTGCGGTAACAATGCAATATATGTTGGTTGAAATGCTATTAATAATAATATCATTATGGTCGAATGTGGAATTATTGCTTTAGGTTATGGTGATGATGGTAGGCTTAATTTGAATACGTAACGAGCGTTGATTAAATTATAGCAGCATTGGGATTGACACACCACAGAGAGGTGAAATCAGCAGGACTTTGCATTATACCATAGCAAAAACAATTGAAAGTTAGAATTCCAGCATCTAAAGATAGAGTTTAAATAATGATTCCAAGGTTGATATTTAGTTGCTAAACTCTGGCTTCTTAAGCCTAGAATGTTCGGGTCTTTTCCATTATCCCTCTTAGCCGGAATTCCTTCCGTTTTGAAGATACATGCGAGATTTTGGTACCATTCGACTCAGCTCGATGAGACGATGAGATGATACAGTCAATGCCATTTTATCCACATCCCGAACAAAATCAACAAAGTCGAAAAAATTGTTTGGATCGCCTCATCGAGCTGAGTCGAATGGTACCAAAAATCTCGCCTGTATCTTCAAAATTGGCGAAATTCCGTGCCGGGGGACAACGGAAAAGACCCGAATGTTCATACCTCTCAACCGAACTCAACTAAAATGGTTTATTATTAACACATGTCATGACGCATAATATATTATAGAACATAATGAAATATATGTATAGTGACACATTCATTGAGCTCAAATGTCCTGGTAACGGGACTAAAACCAAAGACCTGCAACACTTTTCACGTCCCACTTAATATGACAGTGCTATGATTATAAAAATACTATTGACTATGAGAAAACAGTGTTTTGGTATATGATGTAAACTATAACTGTCCTTTGCACGCAGCACTAATTCATCCCAAAACTGAGCTGCACTTAAGCGATGCAAACTATAGATGGTTTAGTCACAGCTACTAGCACAATTCTTTCTAACACACGTCCAAAATCCAACACATTCACCAAGCATCAGCTAAAGTTGCCTAAGCGTCACATGACAACAAGATAAATGACCCTTTTTATTTCCGCTACAGCATGCGCTCTCACGTTGTTTCAAATCGACCATTTAATACCAACGACACGTCTTTTAGAACAGAAGAGGTCGCACTGCTGATCGCCGCTTCAAGCTAATTTACGTGGTATCCTTTTCATTTTAGACAAAACGAAGATGTACGTCGTATCAATCACTGTGACGATATAGTTCAGAGTTTTCGTTGTTTTCGTAAAGTTTTTGATCGTTGGTTTTCACCAACATAACAAGTATATTATAATATTACATCTGTATGGCAAAAGTATGTATAATGAAATATTTATACAAACTTTATTTTCAAGATTATTGTAACGAATTTATTAATAAGCTGTAAATCAATGTCTTAATTCTTATTAAATGTAATAAATTAATTGGTGTCTAAATCAGTTGTAAAAAGAACAGCCCCTTTGTGATTTACTGTTTATGTTATGTTCATGTATGCATTTTTGCATGTATGATTTAAAAACACTTGTTGTTCTTGTTGATAATGTATACCATATTTTACTGGTTTTGGCTTTGACACTATCGTGCCTGTTCCAATTTACACCTATAATAAGCACATTTATCAAAAAGTTGCGCAAAAAATTTCAAATGTTTGTTTTCGTCAAATAATGTAAGGTGTTACTCAAAAATTAGAACCATATTCGTAGCGACATGCTGATGATGACCATAGCGCCTAATCGCAGTTCTTCTAAACGTCCATACTCAAATAGTCAGAAATTTCCTACCAATTGCCGTATCCTACGGTGAATACAACACATTTCTCAGCTCTAAACGACGGTGCCTTATAGCACCAGTCATTTAGATAGTCACTTAATTTAAAATATTACTAAATGCACCAGCTACGAATCTCCGTATATACAGTTGGATACGAAATGATTCCTATTTGGTACTGTTCAATTATAGTAGATTAAAATTACTATAGCAGTGGCGGTGGTTGTTAAAATGATATTTAAGTAAATATTTGAAAAACATAAATACGATCAAATGTTTGCTAATTCTAATTTTAGCGCCGGGTGTTACGAATGGTACAACCGCGTTGCTGTTTGTTGAACACTTTATTTTTTGTTGTGAAAATATTTCAATTTTAGTTAATGTCATAGGCAAATATTTTGTGTATATTGGATTACATGCTGTGTAATGTGTGTACTAGTTTCGCCATCATTCATGAAGCAATTAAACTGCCATGATGTGAAGGTATACGAACAGAATTTACTTAATAAAGAGAAGTCGTTTTAGTAAAATATCGTTTTTATTACCGGTGATTGGATGTTACAGCTCGAAGGGTTTCGCATCCAGAGTTAAGACCATCATCGCGAGCTCAACCATTAAGAAATAGCCTGCTTGCACATCTTCTGCCAGCCTTATGCAAACATAACTCAACATATAGCGCAAATTGAAATAAACATGACTTACGAGACCAGTATTAATATAGCTTAGCTGTTTCAATGATATATATCTATCTGCCGCAATTTTCTCAAACGCAATTTACTGCAGATAATATTATACAGACAAATTTGTATTGAATTACATAAATTGTATAATAGCATTATAGAGAACCTATTTAAATTTGCACGAAAGAACCCGGAAATATGTTACAAGTCTCGTTCGCTGGGTAAGCAATCAGATTTCACGAGAATTTAATCATTGTCCACACAACAGAACAGATCCACAATTATATATACACGCAGTGCATATGGCGTGTTCAGATCCGTCCGACACAATCCGAAATGACCAAATTCTAGCCTCGAATGCTCTATTCGTATGTAATCAGTATTTGTTCACGCCGAATCAGCTAATTTGAGCCAAATAACCAACCGGTGGCGAACAGATCGGTTGGTATATACTGTATCAGATCAGATACAATTTGAACACTTCACTTACAATTAACATGCAAACGGGGTCGGACGTAATGCGAACATGCGGGGTAACACGCAGCCATAGAAAACATGATACTGTCACAGCCTGACCATTATGATACCGCTAATTATATATAATAGACGGCGTCGCGAGAAAATTTAAGTACTGGGGGCACCTCCTCATTGTTGGGGTTAATTCAGCATATAATATCACGGTTACATGTTGATTAAAATTTTTGAAGCGGGTCTAAAATCTTTGTACCATTCATAACGGGTGAGAGGTCCTGCCTCTAGTGCCTAGCACGGATACTATGTCCATAATCAGTAAGATAATATATACACTATCAAAAAATAATCAAAAATATTATTACTGTGTGCGATATGCCTTTTTGAAAAAATAAAGTTTTGAAACTATATTATAATTGATTATATATTTTGTTCAAATTTACTCTGTAAAAGTTTACAATTTAAATCTATAAGCGCAAACCACATTCCAGATTCAATTGTTATTTAGTACAATTTTGGGTGCTTCCACAGGGCTATTATTACTAAATTATTATATTATTACACTCTAGTTATGTGATGTAGTTTAGTTTTCACCCGGCTCTTTAGACATATATATAATATGAAACTTTTATTTTATAATGGTATTTGTTATAACTGACCGAATACCAAATCAAAACTTACTTAGATATTTTGAGGAATAAATGTATCACTATGTTGTAGTTATATTTCTCAGCAGGCTCCTTCACTCCGGACTCTCCGGTTATCAGTATAAAATTTGTTAATTAACTTTTTTATTGTTCTTGTCAACAAATACAGTAACATTTTGAAAATTTTTAGGATAATCTGCTCTACAATCGTGAAGCATTGTTAATATGAAATATTCTCTGCAATTAATGTTTTTAGTTGTTGGGAATATTAAAACTTAATTCTATTAATTGTATGCAATCGTTTTCATATTTCAAAGTATTCCTGTGTGGTTAAGTTTTTTAATGACCAATGTTTTAAAGGAAAAATATTTACAGTGGCTTGAGATATTTCTCTTTGTGTGCGGTAATTTAACGTATCGTAATCGTGCATTTTTCGCAGTGCAATCGCAAACACCTACACATATCCCTAGGAACACATCTTTACTGTTGGTGTGCTTAATACAGTATATAACTTAATAATTTAATTTTATTCAAAAAATTTTATTAACATGCTATTGTGTGCAATATAGGTATATATCATACATTATCTTGGTTTGGACGAAAATTTTGTTGCTGGCACATCGTCAGTGTCATATGCCATTGCCAAATTTTTAAGCTTGCAATGATGTTTTTAATGTCTGAAGCAAAATCAGAATGTATTTTTGGGTAGAAGGAGAATTATTCCGTGCCCGATCAATTGCCAATTTATTAACATGCTATTGTGTGTAATATAGGTATATATCATACATTATCTTGGTTTGAACGAAAATTTTGTTACTGGCACATCGTCAGTTGGTATGCCATTGCCTAATTTTCAAGCTTGCAATGATGTTTTTAATGTCTGATGCAAATATCGTTGTGCTGACTTTCGATATAACAGTGTAATAATTTTTTATGTGTTTCTCAATAAATTCCCGTAATATATTGGAGTGCTATGCCTTATTAACATGTTGAGATAGCAGTGGGTGTTTTCATGTTCAAAAAATTTCTACTTGTGCGTCTATAAAAAGACGCAATAGGTAAGGGTCGCCAAAATACTGGCAATAATAGATTCTATCCACAAAGTCTACAATTTTTCCACATTGTCTTCCCTAAACAATAGTGTGTGAACAATATTCGGTTTGTTTTTGTATGGACATAACACTAATTAATGGCTCTTTATATTGTAATAGGAGTATTAACAAGAGGAAAAATTTTCTCGTTTCCCATGGCTCCAACGGTACGCAAGCAATCTATGTGTATGCAGCTGTAAATCAGCTAGCTAACTACGCAGTGAAATATAATAATTGAACCCTACAAATTCGATATTGACAAGAATAGCGACGCATCCATCGTTTAACCCAATTATAGAAACACCAGCAAAATGAACCGGAGCATTGGAAAATCCTTCTATTGTTGCCTAAATTCAATTTCGTTCAATTTGTCCCAGTGCCGCGTTTTCGAGTTGATGATAAAAGTAATTGAATTTAGCCTTCTCCAATGCACAGTAGCTAAATTCACACCTCGAACGTAAGAAATGTTCCAAATGATATATCTGACAGTTGCTTCGGTAACGATGAGAATTGTGCTAATTTTTGACGGTTCATATGTAAAGTGTTGTCGTTATCTGATTATACAAACCGAGACATTTGCGACATGATTATAGTATATATTATAGACTGATTTTTTGATTGTAGTATATATATATTATTGTAGTATATATCAGTTAAACTGAACTTTTCAAATGCGCGTGCATACAAAAATGAAGCATTACAAATAATGATATAAACCTGAAATTTATACATCTTTCGTTTTATAAATATTTTTCAAACTTAGTAAATTTTGCTTTTAAATTTGTAATTTTTCTTAAAATTATTTATTTACAAATGACAAAGCTTTTCGTGTTTTTTTGGCCGTTGGAGGAACAGATACGGGGACCAACAGTTTGTTATTGGTCGTTTAATTGCCTATAAAGCATTGCCTGTGTAGTATTGTTATTGCGGGACTTCAGAGCTCAGGAAACAGATTTTAGAACTTTACATTAGTTGCTAAGAGCAGATTAGCCGCGTTCACTCCGTCTCTTATCGGTGCGCATGTAACCAATATTGTTCTCCACTTTTAACTTTTATGATCGAATTGTTAAAAATTTATTCCAGCAGCTAAGATACTGCAAACAGTCATGCCACAAAATAACTATTATAAAATGCGACATTATAATGTTGTTTGCTATATTTTGTCCATAAGGGATACTCAAATCAGACAACCATTCTGACCGTAAAATTACTGCAATGAGCTGTAAATTAAATGGGCGTAAGCATGAGCTAATAAGTGTCAGGGTCGGCTTCAGATCTATAGTATAATGTGAAGTCGAAACGTGATAGCTGATTGACAAATGTGAGGGCTGGACATTGTTACGCACAACTGCAATGGAGGGATATCAATCTTATAACAACAACCGAGGGATCCGGTGATGGACAGTAGGAAAAGAAACGCGCCGCACATGGTTTAATAACGTTCGCCTTACGGGTGCGTATGAGTTTGC
Organism: Trileptium ribeirensis; assembly: GCA_030248225.1. Lineage (NCBI taxonomy): Eukaryota > Metazoa > Nematoda > Enoplea > Enoplida > Thoracostomopsidae > Trileptium > Trileptium ribeirensis. Next base: position 8,110 of record JASANE010012265.1, on the reverse strand, counting down.
CTCAGCATTGACATAGAGCGTCAAGCACATTTCCTCAATATTTGGGGTTGTTTTATGTCGGCTGATATATTTATTTATTTATTACTTGTTTTCAATGCGTACGATATTGCCAATTTCATTTCCATGCCTGACCTTAATCGTTCGATTTCAAGAGCAGGTGCTAATTTTATCACATTTGAAAGCTAACAACATTTTATTACTACGTTCTAGGTGTCATTACTCATGGGTAACGTGAACTGTGAATGAGTGCAGCGTGCGATAAATCCCCAAACGATCAATGTTGTTTAATTAAACATTTAATAAATTGAATTTTCTTGATATATATAATTATTTATAATATTATAAGCACAATAAATTTCAATTATTGCATTTTCATCCGACAATAAGCAGGATTTGAGTAGCCATGCCATTGTTCTTCGGCGCTAGCTGCATATAGCAATTTCAACGTAAATATTTTTAGCTATATGAACATTTTGCCATCATGTAAGTCAAAAAATTGATTTCTTAGCTCACACGATACTGTATTATTAATACTCATTCTGCAAAATATTGAGCACAATTTTCCACATTAGCTTACTAGTTGCATGCCTTTTATCGCATGGCTCGCTACTACAGGAATGTACTAGACTCTAAGTGTAAAAGTAAATTGTATCACATTGAATGCAACTTGCCTCATATATAGCGCAGGATATCCCTTTCTCTTTGTCATTCCTGGCTGTGAAATAGAGGTGAGAAATTCGGGCCCTGCATGATTACGAACGATCCGGCATGATACAGATCCGGACGGGCCACCGTCGAGTTCCAGTGAGCTGGTTTTCGTTTCGGTTTCACCTAAGTCAAAAATCGAATTATCAGCACGCAGGTCGATAACTTTGGGTTCGTGTTAACAATTTCTTGTTGGGTTCAATATATGGGTTCAATAATGTATGTTGGGTTTCTTGTTGTTCATATATACGTTTTAGTCTGTATATCGCCTGTATCCTTTATATTAAAGTGCAAAATCAGATATTCATAAATGGTAGTGTCAGCAGGTAACACTGTGCAATCATAAGCGTACACTCTAAGCGTCGGTTGCCAAATATGTATTTAGTACATATCAAACCAAATTGTGTTATATTGTACATCGATAAGAAATTGACTCCGAAATATTCAGGGAACAATATTTGAAATTGGTCGTATCTTATCTATATAGCCGGCTTTTGTCATATAAAGATATGCCAGCCATTGTGATCAGACATACCTAGGCTTTCAGCTTCGCAAATGGCATTTGGACACTGTCATCGCGATGAATTTAGCCACAGTGAGGCTGCAATTTGCTCTGTATATTCTTGTGCTAATGGCATCTTTTAGAACATTATTGCATCAGTCAAATTAGTCTTAATGGGTTTTAGAGAAGAGAATAGTAATTGAGGCAAAAATGCTGCTTTATGCCGTGGTCGATTTCGGTATCGAATCGGTTGTCACTTGGCTGACGCTGCTATCCTTCTGTATGCTGAGAATTACAGGCTCGCTCAGTTCACAGACTGTATTCTTCCCGATGCTGATCTTTTGTCGATTCATGCAGGTAAATGGTACATGCATAACTGTATTCACATACAATCAAAATATCATCCAAAAAAATATACATCTGAAATGAAATATTATTAATTGCAATATGTCATAGAGTTGAAAGCTTTCGCCTGTCCCACACTCAACATCATTATGCATATTGCCGCTTAGCTTCCAAAAGCTAGGCATGATTATTCAAACCAAAATCTATAACACTGTATATTTTGTTTTCATTTTTTTAAATAATTATTTTGAGAAGCTTCTGGGTAATGTTAGCGGTGCGTATTTAAAAATTCGGTTGGAGCGCTTTGGAAACGACAGGAAATTGTGGTAACCTACCGCATATTTTACAGTTGCGGTAAGCTATGCAATATTTTACTGCAAACAGCAGTTGTACTGCTCCAAATTTTTAAAACCGTCCAGGATCCATCTCTTGCTTTCTTGCGATTAGTCTCGTGTGTGTTTACTTGGATTTGTCGCTCTATATTTTATAGCTGGTGATAATTTTATATACTCCGTTTGATTAAAATTTACAGCGATAGACTAGAGGTTTGCTGAGGGATCGCAAAGTGTGGCGAGGTACTGCGCCACACTTTTTGCTGACAAATGTTAAAAAATTAATAATAATAAAATAATTGCAGACTACCAACCCCATATTTTTACCGCGTCTCCCGCTTTTAATAAGTTTCCCCTCTGGAGGTTGGCAATGATAGTTCCACTAAATTTATATGAATGTAAATTATGTCATATAATTTTTGTCTCCAACAAGCCAGATTTATGGAAAATCAAATTGAGGCTATAAACTATTTGGTTGTGTGCTGAACTCAATATACGGACTAGAAGTTATAACTCTGAATGTAGCCTTTAATTCGAAGCTGTAGTTTAAACCATATGTTTTTATTTTTGAACAGCATTTTGTTATCTTGATTTGCCAAATTATAGTGCTTGTATAACATGTATTGTTGTTCGGTTGCTATGATATTTCTATTTGTGCTATAAACCGAAATTTTTAATTACATAGAAATTGTGGACTTTGATTCATATTTCGGTTGCTAATATTATATTGTATATCACCGTTGAGTGTCTACTACAGGTGTATGCAGACATTTATTCAGCATTAAAACTGTAATTCCTTTTGATCTTTCCGGAAAATCTCAATGTGGGTATTATACCACATCAGGGTATGTCTTAAAATGGCAATCGACGACAGCCAGTTACTCGCATATAACAGCTATAACACAATAGAAATTTAGAAAAATGTAGTTTTCAATTTATTACTGAATAAATTTATCCAAATATATATCATCCTGTTCCCTAGATGTAATATGCATTATTAACCGCAGTGTTTACTGTAACACCTGCAACGCAAGAACCGATAGGTAGGATTTCTTAAAGTTTTTTACTATTGAATGCGATCATAGATTATTCCATACAGATGAAATTTATTTACCTGTATCTCCCTTTGTGTGCAAACAGGGGTTGAACAAAACCCCTCATTTCGGGCCAATTCGGAAATACACTTTTGCTGAACAAGTTAAGGCATAACAATTAATAAACAACTGCAGCGGTTAGCTGGTATGATGTTACGATTAACTGGTTATTAGAAACATAACTTACAATATCAGGTCAATTTTATTTTGTTATTGCAACGGTTAATAATATGTTAAGTGTGAAAAGTAACCGTAATTTCATGGGAGAAAGTTTCCAATTATTTCGAGTCGATTTTGGGATTTTAACAAATTTCAAGTCCAAGATACGTCTTCACGAACCTAGAAAATTTGTCATCCAACCTTTGCCATGAGCCGTGTTTCATTAAATACCAAAGCTTTCTTCTTCTAGCTATTCCGAAAGAATGTCTACTGGATTTAGACTATCCAGATAAATCTTTCTAGTGTAAAGTCTAAGTGGTGACATCCATGACAGTGTAGGATCTGTTTAAGTTTTTTATTGTTCAGCAAGTTTCAGGGGCCGTAAAATGAAAAAAAACAACTTTAATTTAGCAATTTCAAATACAACGTGATCTTCTCACAAGTCATTCTATATTGGACGTTCACTTAGCGGCGCGTTACGTGTATGATGGACAGGAGTTACGGACTGTCACTACATTTATGACGATTCAGTATTTTATAGTCAACGAAATCCATCTGCAACTCTGCACTTTCCAAAGTCAGCCAACGATAAGTCTGTTTTGTTAGAGAAAAATAATGACTCGTCGATGAAAAATTGTTTGTCATCACTGGCTAGGTTAGGAAACATTAGGTTAGTATACATAGCCCAAAAATTTAGTTGTCATGATTGCACTATTTTAAAATAAGTATATCCTTTTAAAAGGCTTCCGCGCCTGTTAGTTATATCAATAAAGTGCGTATAAGTATCGACGGCAATTCCATAATTGTGATTGTCGCACAGATGTTATTTGGTTTGAAAACATACCTGCTGTACTTCCATAATCAATATATTCCATTTCTGATATATATATATACATATACATATGTATATATGGACCTTGTTTCAGAAACCAATAAGTCTAATTCAGCTTTGACACAAAGCTTTATAACAACATTATTCGTTAATATTTTATATCTTAAACTAATAACAGTGTTATTTAAACTAAGATTAAATATAAATTAGCGAACATCATGATTTTCGAAAACATAATGAAAGCGACCACAAGTCGGTGTTGGCCAATCTGTCAGCTCTACTCGACGAACAAAACCGGTGGTGGCTGGGAAGGTATTAGCAGCATTGGTCACAGATCTTCGTGGTCACAGACGTTAATCAACAGAAAAGAAAAACGTAACGGTTGCTTGAGCAAGAGTTGGGAAACTGACAAAGGCTTGAAAACACAATATATTAAACGATGCCGCAGCCAATACAACTACCCAAGAACATTTAGAACCTCGGAGCGACATTGCTTAGCTTCACTGAACAACCAGCAAACGTCACAATCTCCAGAACAGTGGACTAGTTTTCAAATACCATCATTTCAATTGCTAATATACGTAGCAAAGACTCCGCTGTTGGCATATGCAATTATATTGCTGCTTTCGCTGGCCACATATTATCGAACACTTTTCGGTCCGTTTACATTCGATGATCACGAAAGTGTTTTGAATAATCCGGATGTAAATATTGCCGGCTACGAAACATTACTGGATCCAAACACGATGATCCGGTTGTTCACGAGTAGCGATTTTTGGGGCAATCCCATCAGGTCCAACAATAGTCATAAGTCATGGCGGCCGCTGGTCACGATGTTTTTTAGGTAAATTGAATAGTAACGTTAAGGTTGAGCATTGGTTCAGCGGGTAGCGTTTTATACTGTGTATAACCAAGAGCCAGTAAGTAAACTTCCAAGCAATCTAATATTAACCCATGTTTGATGACATGAGCATTTTTGTCTCCACTCCCTTATTTATTTGGGAGGGTGTAATGATGCGCAGGCCCCCAGTTTTGAGGAGTGGTGCGTCAGGTCAGACGCCACAGTTTTACTGACACCCCAGCTAAACTGATCGCATTTATAAAACCGCCACCCTAAAGCTGTATGACATACACCCCTCAAACTTTGGTGATCAGAGCTACTCCCTCCTGCACTAACCTGGGGAGGCTATGATTGTTGACCCCCAGAAATGTTGGGTATAGAGCTAAAAGCATCCGTGTTATTAAACACAGGTTAACATTAGAGTGCAGAGAAGTAACATAATCTTCCATTATGCAATCGTGGTGTAACTAAGACGTCAAATTTGAATATTGTGGTTTTCTTATTATAGTATAAATACTGACTGTAAATCTTTGTACTTATGGAAAAAGATATAAGGTTTTTGCTGTTATAAAAATGTTAACTTTTAAAAGCCGTTTTAAAGGCCACACTTTCAAACTAAAAACACTGAATTGCTTCATTGCTATGTTTCATTTTTGATTTGATATTTTCTATATTGTAGGTTACAGTGTTGGCTGTCACCTGCTCGGAATGCGTTTCATTTTCATGCAGTCAACCTTGCACTACACGTTCTAGTTTGCGTGTTGTACTATTCTTTTCTTCAACGTTTATTTACCACGCTCGCTACATCATCTCCCTCGCATTTTGTACATCAATTCTGGGCTCATGGAAACAATAATATAGTTCCCTTTGTTGCTGCAAGCGTGTTCGCAGTTCATCCAATTCATACCGAAGCGGTTAGTTGATTTTTTTTATTAATTAAGCTCTAAAATCGTCTTGTCTCTATAAAATAATAAAATTTGGATATTCTTATTACACAGCTAGACGACAAAATCTTTTATTTGCCTTTTTCACTTTTTTTCAAACATTAACATCCACTTGTCGCGGTTGGGAATTTTCAAACCGGTACGCTTAGTATTTTATATTCAGAATATTTTTGCCAACTTGTAAACAGTCGTTCGAAAACAAACCCCACGAAAATGTTTAAGCAATCGACTAAAATCATTATGTAAAAAGGACGCTTCGTTGACCGCGAAAAGACTCATATTGTCCACGGTAAAAGTGTTATGTACAAAGATATAACAAGAAACACAAGTTATAAAAAGTAATTACTTAAATATTTGCTGAAATTCTCCAAAGACGAAGCCTCTTTAATAAATAAAAATTATACACCTACATATTAAATTAAATATTATTGTATTCACCTACATCCAAATACAGTCTAAATCTTTTGACACTTTCTTTGAAAAACAAATAAAGTTTAGTTTGACAATATGCCATATATTTTGAATCGATCAAGTAAATAGCCATACAGAACAAATGTATTTAATACATTTCCAAGAAATCATGTAGCGAGTTTAGGCAATTCATTTTCTGATAGGCAGATACTGTACTACTTGGTAATTAGAATACTGGTTGCAAACCTGAACGTGTCATAAAGTTAAATCCTTCTCCAACCAAAGTTAAGCTGCTGGCGAAAGACAAAATGTCAGCCGTTTGCAAATGTAGATTTGTTTCGTACCTTTATATATAATTTTTTTGCTATTATTGGAACTATATATAAATTACGGCATAACTTTGGTTCTGTTGTTTTAACAACGGTAATTAATTAAACAATTTATAAATTAGCACTTATAACATAGATTTTTAGTTATTTGTTGCGAATATAGGAAAATTAAAAATTTTTTACATTGATATCCTGCCTATTTCAGGGTTGCAATCGAAATATAGAAAATGTAATACAACACATACTTATAGCTTGCTCATACATTAGCTCAGTGAACTGATGCCTTAACGTTAAGTTATTTGTTTTAGATAGCAAGTATTGTCGGCCGAACGGAGCTAATGTGCGCCGCCTTTTATCTTGCTTCACTGTGGTCGTATCTAGCATTTATTTCAAGTATGTTTGTAAGATGAGTCCTTTTAAAAATTACTTATCTAATAAAGCATGACTATATATAAATCTAATAAATCTATATATATATATCTAATAAAGCAAGCATAAATATGGCTATATAATATGGAACAGTTCGACTTTAAAATTCAAACACTTAGTTTGTGAACTTTGATAACATTTTAATTGTCGCCGCGCGAGTTGCTAATATACACATTATATGTATTTTTAGAAATAAATTGAGCTCTATACGACTGATTTTACTTGGACTACTTGGATTATTTCAAAGTGACAAATTTTACTGTTTGGCTTGTTTGATTTTAAGCATTTATATGAAGCAATAGCTACAAATTGCGCATCTTTTGAGGTTGTGTACGACGTGCGGCTTAGTATTTGTTTATACATAGCTAATAAAAAGAATTTACGGACAATACGTGTCCAATCTTAAAGTAACTTTAATGTTTTGTTTTTCGTAACATCGTTAATATCAATGATGTAACCCGATGTATAGACACCTGTGGACTGTGCCGAATACCTCCTAATTCCAAGTGGACACTGACGTCCGCACGTCAGGATCATATACCACTAATTAATTTTCAGAAATCTGAATAAATGAAAATAAACGGTTACTCATAAATTTTTGGTTCTTTTCCATTGTCCCCCCAGCCCGCGTTTGCCCAAAAATAATCAGAGTGTAGAAGTTTTGGTATTTCTGTGATCCTCGAGACCTCGCCTGATCATTTCAACCAAAAAATTGAATTTTTAATTTTAGATTTTTTCGGTTCCCGAGGATCCCCCCTTGGCAACACAAAAAAAAATTTCTTAAAAATTGGATTTTTACCATCATTCGACGCGGCTTGACGAGTTGAATCGAATGATGATATTTTTAACCGAATTTTAAGGTATGGCCAAATTATCGTAGGCTAAGAGGCTCTGCAACTGAAAAGTTTTTGGCCGTAACTTAGGATACTTTTATCGGATCCCGTTAAAAATATCACTATTCGATTCAGCTCGTCAAGCCGCGTCGAATATTAGGTAAATATACAATTTTTCAGAAAAAAATTTTTTGGGTTCTCAAGGGGATCCGAAAAAATCTAAGATATTAAGAATTTAATTTTTTGGTTGAAATCATCAGGGGAGGTCTCGAGGATCACAAAAATGCTAAAATTTCCAGATTTTTACAGAATATACGTAACTGAACGAGTAACTACAAAATTACGTATTGCTAG
>JASANE010012264.1:0-22133 GCA_030248225.1 Trileptium ribeirensis | reverse complement strand
ATCAAAGCCAGGTTGATGCTTGTAGCAGCTATTTTACACATCCAATAAAATGTGGGATACGTTTGAATTAAACCGGTCCAACTCGGTAACAGAGTATGGATTATGCAGAAGTACTTAGTGTACGCTTGGCTAACAAAAAACATGAAGTACCCGCCAGTGCGCTTGTAAACTTGGTAAATCAGTCTAAATTGAAGTAAACTAACGTTATCTGCAACGCAGCTAGAAACAGCTTTCTTGGCAATGAACTGTATTTATTGAAACTGTGCGACCAGCATCACAGCGTGTCTCATTTATAGCATTCTGATTAGAAAGTTATCATCATTATGATCTAACTGACGGGCACTGTTTGTCCAACGCTAGCCTAAACAAAATCTCTGACCACTGATCAGAAAATTACCTTCGATCTATTATTTTCTCTTAGAATCATATAAACCAGAATTTTAAGTTTCCTACAGAAGAACATGCAAAAAACCGTATGCGTAGTAAAGGGAGGCGACTGGAGACAGAGCGAAAGTGTGTATTCTACGCTCCTCAGCTTCATAAGCACATTCTATTTGACGCAGTATACGCAATGGTGTATAGTGGAAGATTTTTTGCTCTGAATGTCCAAAAACCGACATATTTGATCGATAAATAAACATTATTAGCTTCCTCGATTCTATTAAGGTTTCAGAAAGGCAATAATAGCATCGCAATACATTAAGTTTAATGTAAAAGTTATATATTTTTAACACATTTTAAATCCGCTATATCTGCTTTTCTTCCTTCATCTGTTTTACAATATATAGATTTCGAAGACCAGGTTCCGGATCCGGTTTAAATATACGGTTCCGGTTGCTGGTTCCGGTTCCGGTTATTCTCTGAATATATTAACATAATAAAAATACAAATAATAAGTGACTTTTGCACATAACATACTGATTACTCAATTTCATACGTTATATGCATTACTTTTTGGTTCTTGCAATAGTATTACCAATTATTAGCACGGCTACCGCTACCTAATTACTTGCATTATTTGTTTTCTTTAAATAATACTTGATAGAAAATGACTCACAGTTGTTTGCTGCGAACAGCTATACAACTGAACGGTCAAGCGTAGTGCTAAGCTAAATCTAGATCTTCTCTCGCTACCGTAAAATCAGCTATGTATCGGCTTACTGCGTCATTTATCATAAAGCAGCAAATGAGCACTCTACAGAAAAAAGACGAACTAAAGCTTACATCGGTGATGAAGATCCAACCAGGTATAAAGGCCTTTTATCAGTATACCAAACTGATTCGTCCCACCTCACTATGCTTAATCGAACCCGCGACTAAGATAGGATCATATTAACTGAGCCAACCGATGTTGCTTATTCAATTAATGATCATTTGGCAAATGTTTCTACTCCTGGACCTGTCGGCATTGTGCCCCCACCCAGCAGTTTGGCAACAAAATGCTATTTCTGATGTATACATTGCTCTAGCTAAAGTAAACAAACAGCTTATAGCAGTCAAACCGTTTGCCACTCGATTTCCTTTTAGCCAACAATTCTGTTAATAGAAATTAGTGTGGCGGCCTCTCAGGGCATCGCACTAATCTGTTGCCGTGTCTCGACGATTGCACCAAACTCTACGATGACCGTTCTGATACTGGAATTGACTTCATCTGCGTAGATTTTACGAAAGCGTTTGACTCTGTGCCGTTTCAACGTTTATTGGAAAAAATAGAATACTGCGATACTCGTGGCAAGCTGTTGCGATGGTTTCGAAATTCCTTTACGTGTCACTGCCAACGAGTAGTCCTCGGTGGAGTCGAAACCCAGTCCGCAGTGGTATCCCCAGGTTACCATAAGTTGGCCCAGTTGTTTCATAATATATATCAATGACATCTGCGATAATTTGCCTTCTAATGTTTCGCATTGTGTCTACCATATAAAGCTGTATAGTGTCATCCGATGTCCGCTAGATTGTTGTATGCTACAATGAAATCCTTAAACTATTGCCGCTTGGTGAGACATATGGCTGCTTGAGCTGAACCTGTCGAAATGCGCGGTGCCGCGCGTACGGAAGCAAGAACGGTTCCCTGTTACTTATCGTTTTCCCAGCAGCAAATTTGGGCAGGTGACTCAGTGCGGAATTTGGGTATTATGATTTTGGAAGATCTTTTTTTCAACAGTCATATAGATATCATTGACTCTGCTGCAAATCATCGCGTTGACCTCATGAAACGCTCCTTGTGTCGCGTGATTCAGCGGTCATCATACCGCTTTACAAAGGTCTAATACATCCTTTAGCCGAATTCGCTGCGTTCGTTTGGTCGCCGCAGTATAATACCGGCATCGGCAGCCTTAAAAAACCCAGCTACATTGCCTACACCTTTCCTCTGCCGATGTCATTGATCATGTGTTAGAGCTTCAGTGTCGACGAGACACGATTTATTTGGTCGCTGTTTACAATGTTCTTAATCGTGAAATATTTTGGAAAGCCTTATTACTCTCAACCATATCGCGTTCTACGTGGCCACGAAATGAAGCTGTTTCGACAATTTGTGCGCACGGACATGCGCAATCACTTTTCCACTTGTCGGATCATCTAACAGTGGAATCGACTTGATCAAACGATCAAAACCCCACATGGTGACAACGCTGGTCATCATTTCGCTGTAGCAAATAAATTCAACAATAACCCAGGGTTCTCACGAATACTGATATCAATCCTGGTCATTTTTACTCAACAACGGACAGCTTGTGACAACAATACGTACTTCGAAGCTGGTGAACCGACCGTAGTATCGTTCAATTATAATTTCAACCAGTAAGGCAATATTATAACGTGTACTGAAACGACATCCAGGTATTATTTCACTTTACAACATAAAAAATTAATACTGATACATATATATGGTCTCACGCTAAGACATGAATAGCACGAATATATATATATTTTGCTAACGCCTATACCGCTGCGTTAATGGTCCAAGTTTGCGTTAAGACATGGGCCCTGGATCTCTTCAAGCTTTAATATTTTCAATTGTTGGTGCTACATTTTTTGTTTCCGTAAGGGTAACTTGACATTCCAAAGATCAGCGAATCGCAAGTTAGCATTTAAAACCCTCTATTTTTTGCATAAACTCTACAAATTTCAGACAATTTCATTCATTTAGAAAAAGTTATAATCATTTGCAAAAATAATCCAAAATACGTAGGTTTAATTTTTGACTACCCCTGACTTTACCCCTGACTTTAGGTGGTCTAGCTCATCCACCATTTGAAATTAGTAACGGGATCCTTCCAACGAAAGGAGCATCAAAATATGAGTTGTAGGAGCCGCGGAAAACTGTCCGAATCAAATAGATCTCGACTAGGGGCAATAAATAATGCACAGTAACAGCGATCTAAATCTTCTGGAAACACTCAAAACGTTGATACAATGCGAACGGAGTTAAAAATTTACGAGATAGACAAAAAGCATGGAATATAAAAATGTCCGACTATTTTGATTAAATGCAACAGATCCAGCAGCACATTAAGTGAAGGATACTTGCTGAAAAACCATTACCTGTTCTGGATAGTACTAAAAACCGCTAGTATTTGCAATTCGGGAAAGGTGGTGTCGAATTTTAAACATCAGAATAGTAATTTCGAGCAAAGCTCTCACATGTTCAACGAGTACAGCCAGTGTCTCAGAGCAGAAATTCTGACTCTTTCCTATCACAGAGCAAATAATAATTTGCATGAAGGAGTGTCAGCTATGTGTGCAACAAGTGAAACCGGTTCGATTCTGAGGCTGATAAATCAGTATCTTTTCCGCTCGATCATTAAATGAAAATCATTTCCATCCAAGTTCTAGTGCCCATGTGTGCAACGAGTACGAACCGTGCACCGAAACACAAAATCAAAATGAGTTTTTCTGAAAATAATTTCGATCGCGATATAGTCACCGCCCCGAGACGTGGTATGGGACTCGGGCCCTGTTCAGCTCACTTCTAATTTGGTACAGGTTTAAATATTCCTGGTGCCGGTATGGGTCCTGCGTTCAACAAGGGCAATCCGACTCATCCAGTACAGAGTAACACTGATAATCATAATGTGCGTTATCAGGTAAGAAGACGCGGCAGTGTAATCAAACGCTGTTTAATCGAAGTGAAATGTTCCATCGATGGAGGAGTGATCGTGTCGCTGTTCGGTTTAATTAAAAAATGTTAGCTCTATTACTCCTGTATGAGGTTGATGCAGTCGCCCCCGGATGGCTGACAACTGCAGGAGATGTAGATCTGAAACCCAATTCCTCGATATTTGACAGCTTGTCGATTGGGGCCAGAAATAATGCCGCTTCAGTTGTAGCGGCAGTTTCGATTTGAACACAGCTGAACCGGAGAACAGCCACCCTTTGTCAAATTGTTAGTAATAGTTCAAAATGTCGGCCTAGTGTCGAGTGAGCTGTCCCCGTAGATAATAGTAGTGGGGTACTTTCCTGAGATAACCCGGGGCGGTAGGGGCGCCATCTCCCCGCACCCATCGAGCTGTTCTTTTCTTACTCACCACCTGTCCGCCAGGCATCCGGGGGCCGCAGGAATTGGCAGAATAACTGTGAGCAGTTGATGACTTCTAGTCAGTTTTTATAATAGCGTAGTTCCTCAGTCATCCGGGGGCGGGTACACTTATATAACGGCAGTACTAGTGTAATTCTAAGGAACTAGGCCCAGCTAATCAAATAATCGTGCAGTTGTCAGCCATCCGGGGGCGATTGCATCAACTCACAAAAGTTTTAATAAAGTATCAGCTAACCTAACTCTTAATCGTTATCACCGAAGCTAATGCGGTACGCCAAGCACCTGGAGGCTATCGACTAAAAATAAAAACTTGTATTAACGTAAATATGAGGAATTGGGTTCAGATACTCAGTTACTCCTGCAGTTGTCAGCCATCCGGGGGCGACTGCATCAACCTCATACAGGAGTAATAGAGCTAACATTTTTCATTATAACGCGAACAGCGACACTGATCACTCCTCCATCGATGGAACATTTCACTTCGATTAAACAGCGTTTGATTACACTGCCGCGTATTTCTGCCTGAATTATAACGCACATTATGATTATCAGTGTTACTCTGTACTGGATGAGTCGGATTGCCCTTGTTGAACGCAGGACCCATACCGGCACCAGGAATATTTAAACCTGTACCAAATTAGAAGTGAGCTGAACAGGGCCCGAGTCCCATACCACGTCTCGGGGCGGTGACTATATCGCGATCGAAATTATTTTCAGAAAAACTCATTTTGATTTTGTGTTTCGGTGCACGGTTCGTACTCGTTGCACACATGGGCACTAGAACTTGGATGGAAATGATTTTCATTTAATGATCGAGCGGAAAAGATACTGATTTATCAGCCTCAGAATCGAACCGGTTTCACTTGTTTACATAGCTATCTTCATGCAAATTATTATTTGCTCTGTGATAGGAAAGAGTCAGAATTTCTGCTCTGAGACACTGGCTGTACTCGTTGAACATGTGAGAGCTTTGCTCGAAATTACTATTCTGATGTTTAAAATTCGACACCACCTTTCCCGAATTGCAAATACTAGCGGTTTTTAGTACTATCCAGAACAGGTAATGGTTTTTCAGCAAGTATCCTTCACTTAATGTGCTGCTGGATCTGTTGCATTTAATCAAAATAGTCGGACATTTTTATATTCCATGCTTTTTGTCTATCTCGTAAATTTTTAACTCCGTTCGCATTGTATCAACGTTTTGAGTGTTTCCAGAAGATTTAGATCGCTGTTACTGTGCATTATTTCCATTGCCCTCTAGTCGAGATCTATTTCGATTCGGACAGTTTTCCGCGGCTCCTACAACTCATATTTTGATGCTCCTTTCGTTGGAAGGATCCCGTTACTAATTTCAAATGGTGGATTAGCTAGACCACCTAAAGTCAGGGGTAAAGTCAGGGGTAGTCAAAAATTAAACCTACGTATTTTGGATTATTTTTGCAAATGATTATAACTTTTTCTAGATCAACGAAATTGTCTGAAATTTGTAGAGTTTATGCAAAAAATAGAGGGTTTTAAATGCTAACTTGCGATTCGCTGATCTTTGGAATGTCAAGTTACCCTTACGGAAACAAAAAATGTAGCACCAACAATTGAAAATATTAAAGCTTGAAGAGATCCAGGGCCCATGTCTTAACGCAAACTTGGACCATTAACGCAGCGGTATAGGCGTTAGCAAAATATATATATATTCGTGCTATTCATGTCTTAGCGTGAGACCATATATATGTATCAGTATTAATTTTTTATGTTGTAAAGTGAAATAATACCTGGATGTCGTTTCAGTACACGTTATAATATTGCCTTACTGGTTGAAATTAATAATTTACCGATACCACGGTCGGTTCACCAGCTTCGAAGTACGTATTGTTGTCACAAGCTGTCCGTTGTTGAGTAAAAATGACCAGGATTGATATCAGTATTCGTGAGAACCCTGGTTATTGTTGAATTTATTTGCTACAGCGAAATGATGACCAGCGTTGTCACCATGTGGGGTTTTGATCGTTTGATCAAGTCGATTCCACTGTTAGATGATCCGACAAGTGGAAAAGTGATTGCGCATGTCCGTGCGCACAAATTGTCGAAACAGCTTCATTTCGTGGCCACGTAGAACGCGATATGGTTGAGAGTAATAAGGCTTTCCAAAATATTTCACGATTAAGAACATTGTAAACAGCGACCAAATAAATCGTGTCTCGTCGACACTGAAGCTCTAACACATGATCAATGACATCGGCAGAGGAAAGGTGTAGGCAATGTAGCTGGGTTTTTTAAGGCTGCCGATGCCGGTATTATACTGCGGCGACCAAACGAACGCAGCGAATTCGGCTAAAGGATGTATTAGACCTTTGTAAAGCGGTATGATGACCGCTGAATCACGCGACACAAGGAGCGTTTCATGAGGTCAACGCGATGATTTGCAGCAGAGTCAATGATATCTATATGACTGTTGAAAAAAAGATCTTCCAAAATCATAATACCCAAATTCCGCACTGAGTCACCTGCCCAAATTTGCTGCTGGGAAAACGATAAGTAACAGGGAACCGTTCTTGCTTCCGTACGCGCGGCACCGCGCATTTCGACAGGTTCAGCTCAAGCAGCCATATGTCTCACCAAGCGGCAATAGTTTAAGGATTTCATTGTAGCATACAACAATCTAGCGGACATCGGATGACACTATACAGCTTTATATGGTAGACACAATGCGAAACATTAGAAGGCAAATTATGGCAGATGTCATTGATATATATTATGAAACAACTGGGCCAACTTATGGTAACCTGGGGATACCACTGCGGACTGGGTCTCGACTCCACCGAGGACTGCTCGTTAGCGGCGAAACGTATAGAAATTTGAAAAACCATCGCAACAGCTTGCCACGAGTATCGCAGTATTCTATTTTTTCCAATAAACGTTGAAACGGCACAGAGTCAAACGCTTTCGTAAAATCTACGCAGATGAAGTCAATTCCAGTATCAGAACGGTCATCGTAGAGTTTGGTGCAATCGTCGAGACACGGCAACAGATTAGTGCGATGCCCTGAGAGGCCGCCACACTAATTTCTATTAACAGAATTGTTGGCTAAAAGGAAATCGAGTGGCAAACGGTTTGACTGCTATAAGCTGTTTGTTTACTTTAGCTAGAGCAATGTATACATCAGAAATAGCATTTTGTTGCCAAACTGCTGGGTGGGGGCACAATGCCGACAGGTCCAGGAGTAGAAACATTTGCCAAATGATCATTAATTGAATAAGCAACATCGGTTGGCTCAGTTAATATGATCCTATCTAAGTCGCGGGTTCGAGTAAGCATAGTGAGGTGGGACGAATCGTTTGGTATACTGATAAAAGGCCTTTATACCTGGTTGGATCTTCATCACCGATGTAAGCTTTAGTTCGTCTTTTTTCTGTAGAGTGCTCATTTGCTGCTTCATGATAAATGACGCGGTCAGCCGATACATAGCTGATTTTACGGTAGCGAGAGAAGATCTAGATTTAGCTTTAGCACTACGCTTGACCGTTCAGTTGTATAGCTGTTCGCAGCAAACAACTGTGAGTCATTTACTATCAAGTATTATTAAAGAAAACAAATAATGCAAGTAATTAGGTAGCGGTAGCCGTGCTAATAATTCGTAATACTATTCCGAGACCAAAAAGTAATGCATATAACGTATGAAATTGAGTAATCAGTATGTTATGTGCAAAAGTCACTTATTATTTGTATTTTTATTATGTTAATATATATCAGAGAATAACCGGAACCGGAACCAGCAACCGGAACCGTTCATTTAAACCGGATCCGGAACCTGGTCTTCGAAATTTATATATAGTAAAACAGATGATGGAAGAAATGAAGGTATAGTGGATTTAAAATGCATTAAAAATATATAACTTTTACATTAAACTTAATGTATTGCGATGCTATTATTGCCTTTCTGAAACCTTAATGAGACTGAGGAAGCTAATAATGTTTATTTATCGATCAAATATGTCGGTTTTTGGACATTCAGAGCAAAAAATCTTCCACTATACACCATTGCGTATACTGCGTCAAATCGAATGTGCTTATGAAGCTTGGAGCGTAGAATACACACTTTCGCTCTGTCTCCAGTCGCCTCCCTTTACTACACATACGTTTGTTGCATGTTCTTCTGTAGGAAACTTAAAATTATTGGTTTATATGATTCTAAGAGAAAATAATAGATAGAAGGTAATTTTCTGATCAGTGGTCAGAGATTTTGTTTAGGCTAGCGTTGGACAAACAGTGCCCGTCAGTTAGATCATAATGATGATAACTTTCTAATCAGAATGCTATAAATGAGACACGCTGTGATGCTGGTCGCACAGTTTCAATAAATACAGTTCATTGCCAAGAAAGCTGTTTCTAGCTGCGTTGCAGATAACGTTAGTTTACTTCAATTTAGACTGATTTACCAAGTTTACAAGCGCACTGGCGGGTACTTCACGCAATTTGTTAGCCAAGCGTACACTAAGTACTTCTGCGTAATCCATACTCTGTTACCGAGTTGGACCGGTTTAATTCAAACGTATCCCACAGGCTTCTGGATGTGTAAAATAGCTGCTACAAGCATCAACCTGGCTTTGATTTAACAAACTCCTGCAGGTTATTATGAAAAATTCCTGCACAAATTATGTGCCCTACTTACGTTTCACACGGCAAATTGGTTAGTTAATCTTTTCTTTTGCTTGGTTGTATTGGAGCTTGATCATTGTGTAATATATATTACGTATGTTTGGATTACAGGATAAAGCAAAACCGTGGAAAATTTCAAACAAAATTTTTAAACCGGAATTCCGGTTCCGGTATGGTTTTTGCCCTTTGCCGGAACCGCAACAGGAACACGATTTTCGCCGGAACAGGAACCGTAATTCCGGTTACTCCCTGATATATATATGTATTATATACTTTATATATATATATGTATATATATATATATATATATATATTATCTTATCTTATGGCATGTAAATATCCCACAGTTGTGGAGCCTGTTGTATATTTGTGCGTGCTGCATTTAGACCTTGCGATAGGTGCTTGAAAACGAAGTAAATGGAAATCAGCCTTCCATACTCAAGAAGCCCCTCTACCGACTGAGCTATCCCTGCCCGACATCGCAGCAAATATAAAGTTGCTTTGTTCAACAGCTACATTCGACAGTGTTATATTTTATCCTTTTGAAGAGGTTAGGGGAGATTAAAATTGGGAATTAGTACCCTAAGATGTTATGTTTCACAGGAGCAGTGCGAAAGCTGGGGCCTTACCGAAATTGAGCTAAGTCGGATATGTCGATCAAAAACAGCGCTCTTACTGGCGCTGTTACCAAAACATCTAGTGCAGGAGCTTGTAACAACACCCGCGCCACGGCGTCGCTATGCCGTGCACCGTCGTGTGTTAATTATCCACGGCCGCTGTCTAGGCATTAATCGAATGCGGTTGTAAACCAGTGGGTGGCGTGGCGGCATTCTTGCATTTTCAAGTCACAGTGTCAATAAATGAGTGTCTCCTGGCAAAACTCTAGGTTTCCTCTGGTCATCGACCCGTTACAAAAATTTTCTGTCTTCTTCTGGTAAAAACGCACTCCAGTTGACATAATATTTGAGTCGATTTTTGCTAAAATTCCATTCTGATGCTAAAAAATTTCATAAATTATATCACAATTTGCGTAATACAACTTTAACCCTCCATCATAGTTCCGTGTTTCTAGCTCGTTTTAAAAACTTCCCCCGAAAAATACAGAATTTTGATAACTCTTAAAGTTCGAAGCCCAATTTATCACTGTATACTCTGGGCGAAAGGTCCTAATCACTCATAAGTTGCACAATATTGAAGTGGAAACACCTGATCTCTAGCAGTTGCAATGATCTAGGTGCCTTTAATTGGTAATCCGAAGTGTATTGGATATGTCATGTTTCCCCACCGGTAACTGAGGGGGATTGACATCAGCATCATAGGGCAGAAATTGAAAGTTCAATTGTGAGACATACAGGTGGGAAAACTTGACATGATCCAATAAGCGGGCAGCTTATACTCAGGCTTAAGGGCATAAAACACTACACGATTATACGAGGGAGAAAATTAGATATGATACGCTAAGTGACTGGAGATGATCCAGTGTTTTAACAGGAAATTCAATGTTAGCGAAATTCACCAGTCGTAGTGTTAGAAGATGTGCAATGCGGTGTTTAAAAAGGTGATTTTGTCTGTTTAAAGCTTTTATATATATTATTTCATTGGACGCGTCGAATATCCTAATCAAAACGTGGAGATTGTGTGTTGCAGGGGTGAAATCTTTTAAATTCCGTCTGTGTGTGTGTTATCCGCCATAACTGGAGAACGCATGACCAGATTTTCATGATCTTGGGGTCATTCGAACCGGCATAGTCTACCGTATATATCCTCGAACGTTCTGGTTCCGGGGTCAGGGGTCAAAATTTGGGATTTTTTGGTACCATTTTACCCCATTTAGTACTTTTCACGGAAGCAAGGTTATTTTTATCTTAACTTTCGAATTTTTTTCTCTGGATGGTTTTATTTCATAGTAAAACGATAAGTGCCGATGCCTCTTTTTTGCTTTTCGATTAAGGCTCTGGTTCTGGATTTATGGGATTTGAGGTAGGTGGGTATGGCGCCGCAATGGTTCCTCGACCAAAAATTTGAATATTTGTTCTGAAGTCTTGGGCGGCTGAAAAGTTTCACATGGGGGTTTTCAGGCATGGTAAACTCATTGCCGGTGTTGGTTTTGCTCTGTCACCCATGGGTACGAGGGTATGGCGACCCCAAGGTTCGGGGTCAGATAGCAAAATAAAGGTTTTTTCCTCATTTTAGTACTCTTCACGGAAGCAAGCTTATTTTTATCTTTCCAATTTTTTCTCTGCTTGGTGTTATATCATAGTAATATGATAAATGCCGATGCCTCTTTTGTGTTTTTCGATTAAAGGTCCGACTCATGGGGTTTGAAGTATGGCACCCCCGTGGTTCGTCGACCCAAAATTCGACAATTAGTTCTGACGTCCTGTGCGGCTGAAAAGTTTCACATGAGGGTTTTCTTGCATGGGAAACTCATTGCCGGTATTGCTTTTGCCCTGCGACCCATGGTTCCATAAGTAATGGGGTATGGCGCCCCAAGGATCGGGGTCAGAGGTCAAAATGAGAATTTTTCAGCCCATTTTAGTATCCTTCACGGAAGCAAGCTCATTTTTATCTTTACTTTCAAATTTTTTCTCGGCTTGGTTTTATTCATTAGTAAAATTATGATTACGGATGCCTCTTTCTTGTTTTTCTATTACAGCGCCGGTTCATAGGGTTTGAGGTATGACACCCCCGTGGTTCCTCGACGCAAAATTCGAAAATTTGTTACGACGTCCTACGCGGCTTAAAAGTTTTATTTGGAGGTTTTCGGGCATGACAAACTCATTGCTAGTGTTGATTTTGCTATGCGATCCATAGTTCTATTGGCACGGGGGTATTTCGCTGTCATGGTTCATCGACGTAAAATTCCCAATTTTACTCTTACGTCCTGGAGGCTTGCACTTGGGGGTTTTGGATCATGGGAAATTTATATTGCCGGTGTTGGTTTTGTTCTAACTTGTGCGGTATTGTGTGATGTCCACACATAGCATATCGACGTATGCTATCGAGAGCTGATTGGCCGTGCACGCAAAAGGCGTAGCTATACCTATGTTTCACTACGTTCTGCAATCTAGCTAGAGTTACTAGTATATTTCGTTATATATACTATCAATTTTCTGCTCATCCAAAGCCGGGATTTTGTTATAGATGAATGTGATTATTATCAACTAAAATAGATAACATAGAATATATAAATGTAGCCTGTTGGTGCATTCCCAACATGTTATTGCGGCTTCAACGAGCAACAGAATTCAGTTACTGTCAACTTGTGCCTTAAATTTTTCTGGTTTTTGTTAGCGCAGCAAACGAGGTCATAAACCACCCAGATGAGTGAAGCTTCGTCAGATAGGCCACCGTCTGTTTCTTCCGGTGTCGTTGTCGGTACTCAACAAGGCAGGTCTAGTGGTGGATTTGGGCCCCGTTGGGTGCGATTTGACGATTCAGTCAGCACGGAAACTGAAATTAGCGAACCCTCGTTTTCGGATAGTAATAGTGTGGCGAGTACATTACCCGGGATTTCTTTCGATCCCGCTGGATATGTGAGTTTTTTTTGGTTTTCGAATACAGTTGATAATACGGTGATACCTATTTACTCAAATGGAATATTGCTCGGCGTGGTGTAAGAATCATGATATCATTGGTTAGAGAACAATTTTTGGCGTTACATCAAAAGGTTTTAAGCAGTGAGCGTGGCAGTTGTTAAGCCTCGGAGACCAGGGTCCAAGTCTGCCTCGTATAATAAGGGGTGGCGGTCGTAATTAGGGTCTCAAGTCCATTCCTCATGAGCACTATGGGCATATATCATAGGTGTCCGTAAGGGTTTTCCCTAAGCGTCAGGCGCCTCCTTTCTAGGCCATATGGTGTCGTGAGATAAAACTCGTGTCAATTATTTCTCTAAAGCTTGGTACATTGGACGGACCGCCATCGTTCTTGTGGTTTTACTAACACAGAACTATTAGGGACTTGGCACTAGCTCTTTTGCGTTTTTGGGATAAAAAGCCCACATAGGGCAAAAAACCGCATAGATATTACGCCGCAGAAAGCTTGTCACTTCAATTTTCAAAGCCGATGTTCTTAACATTATGTCAGTCACTTTGACCGGTTATGGCGTATTCCAAAAGAGTCTCACAAATTATTGACAGTGATTCATGAGCTGAAATATTCTAGAACTAGAAACAGTACCTTCAATGTCCATTGAACGTGGAACCATTTTTATGGCTTTCAGAACAAAATGCCAACTGCGAGAATTGTAAACATCTGAGCGCTAAACAAAAGCAGATCTGAGTGCGGAAACAGTGTTCATTGGCATTATGTGTAGTATTCTACTGTTTCATTTCCACAAGTTTAGCTGATGGCCTTTCATGTATTTCTAGACATCGTTCTACTGTTTGTATTGTAGGTCGCAAAAAGACTTGCACTGTTTATATTAGGACAGGTGTTGTGTGACGGTATGTTGAAAGCAACTTTAATGCCGTTAGCATCTTGCCGTGAAATTTTTTTAGACGTCAGGGTGTCTCTTAAGGTCTGGCATCACTAATGCGGGGTCGATCTCCCTTCCCCCGTGTAAAAACCTAGTATGTTTTGTCACTCTAACGCGCAGCCTAAAGCTAGCTCAGGTTTAACTACACTGTGTATTATCATTTATACAGTAGACTCCTTTTGTCGGGATTATATCGCAACGTAATATTCGATTGTTCATATTAAAAATTATCGCTTTTTCACGTATGACGGAGGCCGCATTTCTAGAGTATGCAGACTTCATCGATTTATTTCTTAGGTATATACTTAGAATTATGAAATGGGGCTGAGAAAATTTCGGGGGGGGGGTCTCGCTGCATTGAAATAAGGAAATTATTATTGGACATGGATCTGCGGGAAACTGGTATTATTAGGAAAAATATGACTGTTTTTGAAAAAAATATTGCAGAGTGGTCCTCCGGCCGCGCCAAAAGTAAGTCTCGCCAACAGTAGTGGACGCCGATCTGGTAGTCTCAGCAGCGGTCAAGCAGCATACAGGAACGACAACGGGACTAGTACTGCTGGTTCAGGAGCGCAAATTAACGGCATTGGTAATAACAGACAACGCGTACATCCAGAACAAAACCATCCATACACTGTTGCCTCCACTGCAACTAATGTTTCTGAAATTGATGTCACAACGCTTGGTGCCCAAAATTTGCATGACACTAGCAGCTATTCACAGTCGCCAAGCTCGCTTTCAAGCTGGAAGGATCCGAATTCGATTCAGCTAAGTAAGTTAGCAGATTATCCACTGTTCTTGTACCCACTATACTGGATCAATGGCTAGCTTTTATCGGGTTCAATCCAAACCCGTAAACTTTAATTAGAAATTTATTAGTGCCGGTTCATGTATATAGTTTATGAGGTTCATACTCCTACTTAGATGTAAGTCATATAGAGACACCGCACAATCTATCAAACTAGCTCGTACTTCAGATATGTAACAAAAACTGCCCGGACTGACGGACATACAAAGTAAAATTTATCAGTGTACATCCAAATATATAAATGCTTGTTGGTGTCGCTACCTGCGCGACAATTCATACTGTGATAAAATGAAAAATTCTGCTGAAAGCGTTTGTGTTACTTATGTTTTACAGCGCGATTTTTTGATGTAAAATTTTTTTCTGGCTGCGAAAGAAAATTTGTCACTGCCTAGATAAAATGTATATTTGGATATCGACAATTTAAGCAAACTTTTAGCAAAAATATCCCGTTCCGGTAAGCTTTTGGTGTTTTGCCGGAACACGATTCTCGCCGGATACGGAATTCCGTTTACTCTAAGGCCCTCAGATACTATTGTAATGTAATTCATAGGTCAGAGTTTATGTTGATTCACAAGTATTACAAGCATATTGGCTAGTGCTTAAAGCAATTTATTTTTGACAAGATCACAATGGTGCTTATATCGTAGTTGGTGCAGTATATAAGCTGTAAATGACGTACCAATGAGCCATACCCTGTAGACCAGGGAGTAACCGGAATTCCGGTTCCGGCGAAAATCGTGTTCCGGTTGCGGTTCCGGCAAAGGGCAAAAACCATACCGGAACCGGAACTCCGGTTTAAAAATTTTCTTTGAAATTTTCCAAGTTTTTTGCTTCATCCTGTAATCCAAACATATATATTATACAATGATCAAGCTCCAATAATGCCAAGCAAAAGAAAAGAGTAACTAACCAGTTTGCCGTGTGAAACGTAAGTAGGGCACATAATTTGAGCAGGAATTTTTCATAATAACCTGCAGGAGTTTGTTAAATCAAAGCCAGATTGATGCTTGTAGCAGCTATTTTACACATCCAGAAGTCTGTGGGATACGTCTGAATTAAATCGGTCCAACTCGGTAACAGAGTATGGCTTACGCAGAAGTACTTAGGGTATGCTTGGCTAACATAAATTGCGTCAAGCATCCGCCAGTGCGCTTGTAAACTTGGTAAATCAGTCTAATTTGAAGTAAACTAACGTTATATGCAACGCCGCTAGAAACTGCTTTCTTGGCAATGAACTGTATTTATTGAAACTGTGCGAGCAGCATCACAGTGTGTCTCATTTATAGCAGTCTGATTAGAAAGTTATCATCATTATGATCTAACTGACGGGCACTGTTTGTCCAACGCTAGCCTAAACAGTGTCTCTGACCACTGATCACAAAATTACCTTATATCTATTATTTCCTCTTAGAATCACATAAACCAATAATTTTAAGTTTCCTGCGGAAGAACATGCAACAAACGTATGTGTAGTAAATGGAGGCGACTGGAGACAGAGCGAAAGTTTGTATTCTACGCTCCAAGCTTTGTAAGTACATTCGATTTGACGCAGTATACGCAATGGTGTATAGTGGAAGACATTTTTTGCTCTGAATGTCCAAAAACCGACATATTTGATCGACAAATAAACATTATTAGCTTCCTCAGTCTCTTTAAAGTTCCAGAAAGGCAATAATACCATCGCAATACATTAAGTTTAATGTAAAAGTTATTTTTAATGCATTTTAAATCCACTATACCTTCATTTCTTCCATCATCTGTTTTACTATATATAAATTTCGAAGACCAGGTTCCGGATCCGGTTTAAATGGGCGGTTCCGGTTGCTGGTTCCGGTTCCGGTTATTCCCTGCTGTAGACATATAACGAAGTGCATTAAGATAACATGAAATATGGGTAGGCTTGCAAAGACGTATTCGGCGCCCCAAATCGATACGTTACTCCGTATCACAAAAAACCGAAAAATATTTGTACGACAGCTACAAGAATGTATATAACTGAAAAAATTATATATTTTGGCATCTCATCAGGACCAAGATTTTAGCTGAGGAGCACAGCTTCAACCTTGGCAATGACCTAGCTTGGGAAAACTGTGCTCTCCGCCCACGTTAACTGGGGCTTTGTAATTATATTTTATCGCGTTTTTCGTGCGTTGATAGCATGTATATGTCTTTATTTTTGTGCATATGTTTTGAATTTACTTTTAGTGTCGCGATTGCCGTGGCATTCAAATAATTTCAATCATTTCATTTTTTCGGCATATCTTTGTTAAACATTAGCTCAACAATTTGCACTTTCATTGACAAATGATTGTTAACTTTCAATGCTCTCGAGTGTGAATCTGTTTAAAGATAGCTGCAGTTCGTCATGCAATTTTCATTGTATAGATTAGGTAACCGTATTTTAACGGTGCTACTGCGGTTTGAGATCTCTCCTTTGACACGTGCCAATGATTGTGTGCGTGGAATGTTAGGGATTGTGAGACGTTTTTGTCTTGTGTAATAGTGGAATTGGAATGTAATGTTGTGAATTGGAATGCTTGTTTTAAATTGTAACAGCGGCTTCGGAACGAGAGTTCATTTTCCCATGCAAAGCATGCGATCGCACAGTTTCGTCTAATAACCAATAAGTTCGCGGTAATTCCTGTCTGAAAATTTTAAATATAATGTTCAAATCGATTTTGGATCCTATACTGTTTTCGTGGAACAGGATCATTTTTGCTGGAACGAAATTCCCTGTTACTGCTTCCTATATCTTTACTACTATGTTATGGGCGTTCATTTGTTGCTTAAAGTTTTAATATTATGGTTTGTGTGTAAAGCTTTGTAACATATGCGAGTTATCGTTTTCTGTTTATGTACTGTTTTAAGGTAATGGTAAAGCACTGGCAAATATACGGCCGGGAAATTCATCATGCGCCTGGATTACTCCACCTGTGTTCGATCCGTGCAAGATTCCGGCGTCACTAACGTCGAATAAGTTGACTGTAACCATTCTTAATTCGTAAAACTAGTAACGAATTTAAATTATCGACTTTTTATGTTAAGAATTTTTAAATTCCTAGTTTTCATAAATGGTGTAATTTTGGACTGCCAGTTTGCGGACTTTTTCTTGTGACACTCATAACTCAAATTTGGAACTTACAAAGGAGGGCTTGATATCGCTATTTGTGCCATTTAGTTGAAACGGATTCTTCCATCTTCATCCCATCCCCACCTCCCCGTAAAATTAGGCCGAAAGGGTCAGGCAAAAATATGGTTCAACAAAACAGTTTTTGGCTGAATCTTGATAACCCCTCAAGTTAGGCTAATTTTGTAGAGCTGTAGGTTATTAAGGGTTATTAAGCTTTTTTCAAAAATAGTAACATGTAGCATTCTTGAAATTCATTCGATCAACACAACTCATAATTGTCCTTCGTTGTTGCACGTGCTGCTGTTGAGGTACAGTTGAAAGTTCAACTATGTTGTGTAAAAAAAGTTTTGACAACATCTTCCCCTCTATAGATGATGGGTTTGCCAATTTGGACATTGTCGTTACAACATCCAAAAACATGTACAAATCTATAAGAGCCAGGTTTGTGACGGTCATAATCATTGGTGAATGTTGACATGTGTTGACCTTGTGAAGTATGTATCAAACTGTGTACATGTAATGTGCTCGTTGCATCCTGGGAAGGTTGATGACCTCAACATATTAGCCGTACGGTGATACTTCCACACATAATGGTTCGTTGTTGCGAGACCGCAAGTACATACATATCAATAAATCATCGTGTCATAACCACCCCCCGGGTTGTGGGGGCTCTGCCGAGGTAATATGGACAGTATGTTTGGAAGTTGCATAATGCAGCAGCGTCCCGTTATGACATTTGCATTTAAAAATACAGTTCACATAGCCATATATCTTGTATCATATCATCGACAATCGCTAACAAATGTAGAACGAATTCAACGATATTGATTTCGCCGGGTTGCACGTCACAGTAGCTAACAACACGGCAAAGCTCATGTGAACTATGCTGTAAAAGACATGCCATTGTGATCCGCTGCTGCCTGGTTTTCCTTTCTCTATATCTATATAACTTATATTACGGTTGCGGGCGGTGCAAGCAAACAATAGCAGTTCCCCACCATAAAGACCTATTCGAACTCCGGCGTCGTTGTTTAATTCTGGATATGCTCAGACTGTTTTGTTTTTCTCGTCATAATTTATACTGCAACATTTTAGCTAGCAGTTGAAGAGTATGTCAATGCAATGGAGCGCCTTATCGATGACTATCGTTTCCGTGCCTATTCGGTGCTGTATCGACGACTAATTGTCGGTTGGTTGATAATTGCCGCCGTTATTCTTATTGGTGCCTTACTGGGTCTTAAAGGGACAATAAGTGGTTAGTATACATTTTGCCATTTTTATTATAGTTCCATTTTTGCAATATTTTTATGAATTCTGATTTGCATTCATCGACAGTAGATCGTGTTGCATTTTTTCTTTCCAACTGATGGGAATTTGGAATATCAAATAAAACTGAAAAATAGTCATATTTTTTATTTTATAGTGCTTAGTTTACACATTTACAATGCAGGGAATAACCGGAGCAGAAATATACCTGAACCAGCAATCGGAACCGCCTATTTAAACCGGAACCGGAACCTGGTCTTCGAAACTTATATAATATATAACATATTATGGTAAAACAGATGAAAAAAGAAATGAAGCTACAGTGGATTTAAAATGTATTAAAAATAACGTTTACATTAAACTTAATGTCTTACGATGACATTATTGCCTTTCTGAAACTTTAAAGAGACTGAGGAGGCTACTAATATTTATTTATCGATCAATATGTCTGTTTTTGGACACCCAGAGAAAAAATGTCTTCCACTATGCACACTTGAGTATACTGGGTCAAACTATACACACTTGCGTTAAACTGAATGTGCTTACAAAGCTAGGAGCGTAGAATAATCACTTCCGCTCTGTCTGCAGTCGCATCCTTTCACTACACATACGTTTGTTACAAGTTGTTCTGTAGGAAACTTGAAATTTTTAGTCTATATGGTTCTAATAGAAAATAATAGAAGGCAATATTCTGATCAGTGGTCATAGACACTGTTTAGGCTAGCGATGGGCAAACAGTGCCCGTCAGTTAGATGATAATGATGATAACTTTCTAATCAGGATGTTATAAATGAGACAAACTGATGCTGCTCGCACAGTTTCAATAAATACAGTTCATTGCCAAGAAAGAAGTTTCTGTCTGCGTTGTAGATAACGTTACTTTATTTCAATTTAGCCTTATTTACAAAGTTTACAAGCGCACTGGCGGGTACTTGACGCAATTTATGTTAGCCTAGCTTACAGCTAAGTACTTCTAAATAATCCATACTCTGTTACCGAGTTGGACGTTTTAATTCGAACATACCCCGTGGACTTATGAATGTGTAAAATGGCTTCTACAAGCATCGACTTGGGGTTTTAACAGACCCTTGCAGGTTAAGATGAAAAATTACTAGCGAAATTATGCGCCATACTTACGTTTCCTACGGCAAATTGTTGAGTTAATCATTTTTTTGCTTGGTTGTATAGAAATTTGATCATTGTATTCATATATTACAAATATATGTTTGGACCGCAGATGAAGGAAAAATGTGGAAACTTTCAAACAAAATTTTTAAACCTGAGTTCCGATTCCGGTATGGTTTTAGCCCTTTGCCGGAACCGCAACCGGAACACGATTTTCACCGGAACCGGAATTCCGGTTACACCCTGATAGAAGGGGCTATATATAGCGATATATAGGCTACGTATATGTCGTGGGAGAGCTCGATGATATCGACCGGATCATCAGGTGACGGATAGCCGAACGGACAGTAGATATACAGGGTAGCTTTGAATAACCAATAAACAGTACTGGACCAAGAGCGGTAGGCTTTGAGGGCGTAGCTGGACAATTGAGTGGCTCTTATTGACTTACAAAAAGGTTGCAATTACCGATGATGGTCTATAAAAAGACGAGTCGAGGCCGCCTTTCAAATAAGCCTGTCCAACGAGGAATCCAGCTTTAACGTCTGTCAGTATCTGGCGGTTATATCGCGGGTGTGACCTGCCGCGTCTGCAGGAAACCTGCGGCAAGTTATTCGCTACATGGATCGCGCTATTCAAAAGCGTGTTTTGAAGCCTCGAATTTATGCGTCAAATTCTTCTCGAAATTGTTTACCCAGGAAATCTATACAATGCTATTCTTCTGCTACTGCGCGCTGACCAGACGCCGTGCGCCGTTCCCGACCTGTGTGCGGCGTGAAAAGTATGTGAACGGGTACAATTCTAAAGGGCTCCAACGTGGATAACAAATTTCCGTGCTGGAATGTCCACACATTGCTACCTTTTGGACGAGAGAACTACTGGTCAATTTATTACATTTCTGATCCTTTGATATCGCCTTCCTCTCAGAGCATCTTCTCCGTAATAACGGAGTGGTTAAACAGGTCTCTAAATCAGTACTTGAAACAGTCCGCAACCTGTACATGTTGTCTAATTCGAATACTGCCGACTCCGAGGCGTATAGGCAGAAAAGAACAGATTTTATATTGACAAGAGCGGCGGCATGTGTGAAGAAATTGGAGCCAATCAGCTCCAGAGTTGCTGTCATAAGAATCCGATAGATTCCAGAATGTATCCCGCTAATTGCTGGTACCCTCCACCGAACGACAACGAGGAGGTCGATAAATTCGTGTTTTATGACGAGCTATGTTTAGCATTAAAAATGTTCCAAAGAATCATTCATCGTCGGTGGAGACTTTAACAGAATAGTTGGTCCGAAATTGGATGCTAAGACATCTGTCAGCAACTTTTGGTTGGGAAGAAGAAACGACAACGGAACCAGACTGATCGATATGTCAGAAGCATTTGGACTATTCAAAACACTATTTTCAAACATCGTATACGGCGCCTGGAAAAACGGCGTGCTCTAGGAAATGTAACTCCAAAGCAAATAGACCACATTCTACTTTCAAAGCGGTGTAAAACGTTTGCATGCGATTGTCGTATTTACCGGGGCACTGTGAACAGGTGGAGAATGTAGATAATTTCCTATACATGGGATCGATCATAATCGCTGGCGGTGATGGTAAAGCCGACATAGCTAACAGTATATCAAAGACCTCTGCAGCTTTCGGACTTTTTAATAAAAGATTGTGATCAAACCCAAACGTTAATGCCAAACCGAAGACAAAACTGTGCAATTCTTGCATACGTCCTATACTACTGTATGGCTGCGAGACTTGGGCTATGCGCACTATATAATGATGTTACATCCATCCAGGTGTTTGAAAACTGCTGCGCGAGACGTATGGTTGGACAAACACCGCTTGATCGAGTCCCTACGAAAACGAAGCGAGTACATGGCAACACACAGCCAGCCGTTTATATATATATATTAACGTAAATGTATGTACTTATGTGAACATACACCTTTTGTGTCTGATTCTTTATATGTGTATCGGTTGTAGTTGCTGATTTAGCTTTGGTTGTGCTGAAGCCGGGATAAGCTTTAGGTTATATAGATACATTAAAGGATTTCAGTTTGAATTTTACGTTGCTTTGTGTGGAATAGCTTTACGTTGGGTAGACACCGATATCCGACACCGACATCGAAAAATAT
>JASANE010012262.1:0-32326 GCA_030248225.1 Trileptium ribeirensis | reverse complement strand
ATTGCTCAGTTTTGAATAATGTAATATTACTATATTTTCCTTATTTTAAGCACAACCAACTGTATTGTCTTAAACTGTAAAAAGTTGACTCTCTATCAAACTAGAAGTCTTGTCGTCGCAATGACACGTATTTTGTGCCTCAATTTGCTGAGTTCACTAGTGTGAAAACAAAAGCTATGACTTCGGGCATAAAAACTACAATACTGTTCTGGCTCAATTTACCCTGAAACTGGTGAACAATCTTGCATATATTCTTACAATAGTATGGGTGGTGGTAGGCCATGTTGCCTCGGTCAAGTTAGCTGTGAATATAGCTTTAGGATTATAGTCCTAAGTTTAATATTAAGGACCCGTCTCGAAATTGCTAGAATGCTATAGCCACAATTTTCTGACCATTTATATGAGCTTGCTTTTTTAATCTTAAACCCTTCGATATTTATAAGTTAATGCTAGTTCGTCTGAAGCTTTCTCCAGAAAAAATGTATCTATGGAGGATATTATTAGTATATAGTGAAAACGCTGGATAATACCCGTACTTTTGAGACAAAGAGAGGGCTGCCTTAAGCTAGTTTCCGGATTTTCGCTTACCACTCCGCCTCACTTCTGAATAGCATGCGGCATCGCTGCACAAGCAGGATTAATTCTCATGGGTATGCAACAATATGGGTTTCGATTTCAAATGAATAATTTTTTTAAACTGATGGTCATCTGACACTTTATCCTACAATAAAAAGCACCCAATTAATGATCCAATTACAACACAGCTCCGAAAGCATAAAGATTGCTTGCGCAACACATGAGATCGATTTGACTGAACGAATAATTTCGTTTGCTCGTTTCTGACTTTTGAAACAAAATATAATCATTGGAAATTGCTCTGCTTCCTATCCTCAGCACAATGCCACAGTCAAGACCCAAATGCTGTGTTCGGCTGTTCATTTATATTTTTTACATATTTATTTCTTATTTTGTCTTACGTTTGTCGTCGTCAACGAAAACATCAAATTGCGGCATAGTTCCTTTTAAATATATATAAGTAAACGTTGCATTAAGTTTATAAGAGCTTGTATATATGCTTTATATATGATAAGGCACAATTTGTGAGTCCTACAACGAACGGCTACACTCATACATGCTCAAGGCCCGAAGTCCCAGGGGGACAGCCTGTTCTTAAGAAGCGGTAATCAGCAGGTGGGCTGAGAGAGGTCGTCAGTGAGGATAAATTTTAGAAATTTCTTGGGACTCAATTTTATTTATTTTTGCAAATTTTCCGGTAATTTTTGCCAATTTTCTTCTAGGTTTGGCCAATTTTCCTCGTTCTAACTTTTTTGCCAAAATTTAACCTGCTAAAACTATTTTCCAACATTGTCCGAGCACCATAGGCGCCGCGAAGGAGAAGGAACCAGGCTACCTCTCAGGAGAAGATCGGTAAAGACCCGCGGGTGCGACAAAGGAAAGATTCCCATCTATCCCATACGGTGAACTTCGTTGTAGTATTTATTCAACTGAGCTTGTCAATACGTTTCGAATAACATTTAGAATTGTACATTTATGGAAAGAAAAAAATTAGGCATCGAATGGGGACAATTGGCAATTAAAAATCATTAGTAATATATAAAATTGTACATTTATGGGGAGAAAAAAATTAGGCATCGAATGGGGACAATTGTCAATTAAAAATCATTAGTAATATATAAAATTGTACATTTATGGGGAGAAAAAAATTAGGCATCGAATGGGGACAATTGACAATTAAAAATCATTAATAATATTTAAAATTGTACATTTATGGATAGAAAAAAATTAGGCATCGAATGTGGACAATTGGCAATTAAAAATCATTAGTAATATATAAAATTGTACATTTATGGGGAGAAAAAAATTAGGCATCGAATGGGGACAATTGACAATTAAAAATCATTAATAATATATAAAATTGTACATTTATGGGGAGAAAAAAATTAGGCATCGAATGTGGACAATTGGCAATTAAAAATCATTAGTAATATATAAAATTGTACATTTATGGGGAGAAAAAAATTAGGCATCGAATGGGGACAATTGACAATTAAAAATCATTAATAATATTTAAAATTGTACATTTATGGATAGAAAAAAAATTAGGCATCGAATGGGGACAATTGGCAATAAAGAATCAT
The DNA here is from genome assembly GCA_030248225.1 of Trileptium ribeirensis. Lineage (NCBI taxonomy): Eukaryota > Metazoa > Nematoda > Enoplea > Enoplida > Thoracostomopsidae > Trileptium > Trileptium ribeirensis. The sequence goes on along the minus strand of JASANE010012262.1, from coordinate 30,167 downwards.
TAATAATATTTAAAATTGTACATTTATGGGGAGAAAAAAATTAAGCATGGAATGGGGACAATTGGCAATTAAAAATCATTAATGATATTGAAAATTGTATATACATTTAGGGAGAGAAAAAAATTAGACATCGAATGGGGACAATTTCCAATTAAAAATCATTAGTAATATTTAAAATTGTACATTTATGGAGAGAAAAAAATTAGGCATTGAATGGGGACAATTGGCAATTAAAATCATTAATAATATTTAAAATTGTACGTTTATGGAGAGAAAAAATAGGCATCGAATGGGAAAATTGGCAATTAAAAATCATTAATAATATTTAAAATTGTACATTTATGGAGAGAAAAAAATTAGGCATCGAATGGGGACAATTGGCAATTAAAAATCATTAGTAATATTTAAAATTGTACATTTATTGAGAGAAAAAAATTAGGCATCGAATGGGGACAATTAGCAATTAAAAATCATTAATAATATTTAAAATTGTACATTTATGGAGAGAAAAAATTAGGCATTGAATGGGGACCATTGGCAATTAAAATTCGGAAAAAATTTTTTGTCATAAATATGGCCTAAGTCATATATAATATTCCTAGGTATACGTAGTGGCTATATGTCTGATCCCACCCAATGCGATATCACCGCCCCCATTCCCGAAGATCATTACCCACTCCCACCGGGTAACGCAACATTTTGCGAAAATTGGTAAACATATTGGTGCAAATTTGCAAAAATTGGGCCAAATTTTTGAGAAATTGGAGAAAATTGTGAACTTTTAAAAATTTCAACAATCTACTCACCGCGCACATCCCCTTCCTGCTAATGGCATCTACTTAGCCCACTTACCTACAGATCCTGTCACAGGCGCCGCCACTATTCGACTGTAGGTGGGGTGGATCTTTTATCTTTCGTGTCCGTGCAGTGGGTAAGCGCAGTTTCCAACTAAGTCACTCAACCCAGGTAATGCCGCGGCGCGTTTGCGTTCAAATTCCGTACACCGAAGCAGTAAATTTTTTATCACAATCTGCTAAACATTTTAATAAAATATTTTCTGGGGGCCGTCGATAGCCGCCCGCCATAAATTTCTGGGATGTGAGCGACCCTGGACCTTCGGAACTTATGATGTACAAATATAATCAATTATTTCGATGGTATTTTCAAAGATATTTTCGGCCTTATTGCTTTCTTAAGTAATGTGAAAGGGTATTACAATAAGGTTTTATTTTTTACGGTAATCAAATTCAGAACATGATGAATATTTTGTTGACGACATGTGTGTTAGCATTGAATAGTCTATTAAAAGTGACCGAATGATTTCTTTTTGCTCACAGCGGACTGTATAAAACAAATTCTTATACAGAAAATGGTTAGCCCTGGTTCTCAGTAGCCCATTTTTACAACTTTTGATAGGAACCCGTTAATGATGTTGGATCTGGGGAGCAAGCTAAGATAAGAATATTTAATAAGATCGCTTGAGGAAACATATTTAGAAGGCAGTAGGCATAGATCCGAGAATACTAAATACATAAACTCAATCGTTAATAAAACTATACATCTGCGTAGTTTCGGGGAAGAGGCTGAAGCTAGGGCTTGCTGTCCACTAGCGAATACAGTAATTTTTGATATAAAGGTACTCGGATCCCAATCTATCCTTCATCAGCAAATTGTTCCAAGATTCACATATAAAATTTCTAGTAACCAGACTTAGGTCTGGCGAAGGGCTCGTGCTACCTTTCTCCCTATCCCCAATCTCATCTGGATCCTGCTAGCGGTGCTGCACCAACTTTATTTCCGTTCCCCGGTCTACGAGCAGTGAACTTCTGCCATGGAACGTTGTTTCTATATAACAAAGGGCTAAATAAAACCACGGCTATTTTCTGCCAGTGTGAAGTAAAATATGGCATTTATTTTGCGGGTACATATACTCCTCAATGCATTTTGTAACAATTTTCAATTTTTTCAGCAAATATATATTATATTGCAAATCGTTGCCATACAAACTATATTACGGTTAAGAGTCTTATTAGCTTATCCGTAGCCTGAACAAATGATACCATGTCGGATTTAGAGGCTGAAGAACAAGCCGTGATTCAAGCGATAATACAGGTTCTGATCATTTTGTCGTTGAGCAAAATCAGGATCAGTATAATTGAATGCATTACGGAATGCAAAGCATCATTGGATGACATATTGATTATTTGACAACTTGTAAACTCACGAAGACATTTGTTGCTATTGTAATTCGATTGTGCTACATTTTCGATTGCTTATGATGTTCTTGTAAATTCGTGGAACTTTTACGTTAGAAAGGATTCTCACCAGTTTTGTCTACCACAATAGATGTCTGCGAACGTGGCTTTGACTTTATATGTGACGTTTTATAGGGCTTCCGATGACATTTTAAGATGGTATAGCTAGATTAAGCGTTGTGACGCTGAGATGTGCGCGTACACAGTTATTGAGCCAGCGAGTACCCGAGAAAATCAGAGGCTTTTTTACAGCCACTAGACCCGTACCCGCAAACTCACTAATTCTAAGGCCTTTGGGACCGGCAAATTACAAATTAATATCGGTGGCATTGGACGCTTATGATTAATATATGCATTGCAAAACCATCTTGTTGTAATTAGCTTCAAGTTTATTGATTGGTTGGCAGACATCCTCACTGCCATTAATATACAAACAGAAGCACAATACTTTTTCACACTCCACCGCTATACCTCCTAATCAGCTATTCAAAACGAAAGTTTTCAAGCATTTTGCACAGTTGACAACATTATCAAACTGTAAGACTCGCGTTTTTGGGCAGCTTCTATGTCCACAAACCACGCCGTGACGGCAACCACTAACAAGACCTTTCAGGCTGCATTCATGAAACAACTATCCAGCCTTTCAAACTGTACACAAAACAGGGGAGCACATAATGCAATTCGACAGTCTCCACTAAAAGGAAATCACGACATTTTTGCACATCATACATAAAAGTAATCCACAATGTCGTTTACACACAACCACCAAATGGAACCTTTTCGGCTTTTAAACGATCGTCATCTCAAGGAAAGCACCTAGTCGAACGAAACACAAACTTTGTCAGAAACACCCACAAAATGGAACCACTGCAACTTTTGAGTGTTTTCCTTTAGCTTCCACTGCCAGGCCGAAATTGGCCAATTTTGAAGAAACAGCGATAATTTCAGTACTATTCGGTTCAGCTCCGTTGGTTACGAAAATATTTTAGTGCGCTTTATGATAATTTTTTTTCGATTTCTCGGGTTCCCAATAGCCCGCTTGGTACTCAAAATTTTTGGAAAAAATTTTCCTCGATCGTTCGAACCGCATTGGCAGTTGAGTCGAATGACCGGTTCATGGATTAACGACATAGGGTTAGACTTAGGCTTAGGATTTAGCGTAAATGGCCAAACTCATTAATCTGATTGCGCTGATTTTATACCATTCGTCTCAAGTCGTTAATGCGGTTCGAATGGTACAATAAATTATATATAAAGCGTTAAAAGGTCCTTTTGTGTCCCTATCTCTCATCCACATGTCTAGCAAAAAAGTGTTGAAAGAAAAAGTTTTTTTATCCAGGCAAAAATGAAATATGTGCAGCATTTCTGATATGAAGCCTGTGTTTTGGATATAACTGGAAGGGCATTATCCTTCGGTCATATAATTGTAGCGCGTACCCTGTTTAAAGTGGGGCTGTCATATGGACTGAATGGATGAACCCATATAACATCCCCGGTTAGAGAATAGATAGTCATATGCAAAAGACAGGATGTGAATATGCTAAAATATTTAGAAAATATTTAGAAATATTCAGCACGTGAATATCCTGAAATATTTAGAAAATATTTAGTATAGGTGGTGATATGCAAAAGACAGCATGTGAATATCCTGAAATATTTAGAAAATAGTTAGAAAATATTTAGAATAGGTAGTCATATGCAAAAGACAGGATGTGAATATGCTAAAATATTTAGAAAATATTTAGAAATATTCAGCATGTGAATATCTTGAAATATTTAGAAAATATTTAGGATAGGTGGTGATATGCAAAAGACAGCATGTGAATATCCTGAAATATTTAGAAAATTTATGACGACAGACTAACACAACGAAATTCAGCTGCGCGCGTACAAGTAAATGCATGATCGCTCGCTGGCCAACAAGTGTGTGAAAGTAGCAGTTTAAGCCATGGAGTTGGTCGTACCACTATGAATGACGATATTATTTGTATAATAAATGCATGAATTGTTTGAATGCCTCCGGACATAGTAAGCACATTAATTAAAGTAGGTATAAACATCATGTAGAAAAAAATTAAGCTTTCAAAACGTCAATTACTGTGCACTAATGGGCGGCTGTTGAATAAAGAACTGAGTTGAAAATCAGCTGCCGAGCTAGAGAAAATGAACTAGTGAGCAGAAAAGTGTTATTTAAATACTTAGACATCAACTATATGATCTGAAAAGAGAATTTTATACAATTCAACAAGAGAATCAGTGAAAAACTGTTTTCCAAAGTCAGTATTTGGATCAATTTGAAATATATAATTATTTATAACTAATGCCGCGGTAACTGAATATTTTGAAACAACTTGAAAAATAGCTGGCAAAGGTTGAAATTTATTATATAAAATTCTTTAAATTATTAGCAGATCTCTGACCGACATCTGATCTTTCAAACTATGTAAATTTTATTCCATTAAAAGTTTAGGCTATAAATAAAATTAGCATGCCAGGACAAGACGTTTTGTAAACTTGCGCTGTGTCTGTATACATAAAGTAATAAATAAATAAATGAATAAATAAATAAATAAATAAATAAATAAATACATAAATAAATAAATAAATAAATAAATAAATAAATAAATAAATAAATAAATAAATAAATAAATAAATAAATAAATAAATAAATAAATAAATAAATCTAGCAACTTACTTAAACCCATAATAGGCTGTTATAGCAGACAGGTATTTTTTACATCAATTTGACAATGTCAAGCGTATAACTATTCTAATGTCTTGACTCAAATGAATGAGCCGTTTTTTCGGGTAAACCATTTGTATAAATATGTTCTTTCTGACTTTTAACTCAAATTTGATCATTATTATCCACTTATCCTTCTTCTTAGGCTTAATAACTTAATGATCATAGAGGGACCTTAGCTCAGGCTTAAGCCTAGTATACCGATAAATCCACGGCCGGCATACATCTCCGGCCCTCAGCTTGACTTTGTGTTCCTCCAATTTCGAACAAAGCCTCTTAAACTGTTATTATTTTCAGGCTGATGCGCAGGAAGACCAACTGTTCAAACGAGCCTACGTCGACCCGCCGATTGGATCGATGATTGATTCAACGTGTCAATGCACGTTCGAATGTAATCAATGCGGAATTCCATTGCAAGAGCGTCGCTATGTGATGAAAAAAGATACGCCGTTCTGCATTCCGTGTTACGAAAGTCTATTTGCGCATGTTTGTGTCAAATGTAAAGATCCGATTGGTATTAATTCGAAGGTTAGTTTAGGTATAATAATTACTTAGTTAGTAATCGGAGATATTTATAAGTTGGTAAAGTTTTTTCCTGTTACAACAAAATGATTTATAGAGTTCGAGAAATTTGATGTTGCCATATTTTTAATAATACAATTCTGCAAGTTGATATTAGCAAATAGGCTAGCTTCTCGACAGTGAACCAGCATCGAGATACTTTATTAAATCTAAAGCGTAAGTGAAACGTTACCTTAAAGTTTTTGCACATAGTCATTTTCCACTTTTACCTATTAATGCCGTGTTCTCTGTTTAGTTTAGCCCTTTCAAGCTCGAATTAATTTGTGTATCGTGCAATGTTTGACAAACTCAAGCCTGTGCGAGGGATCGAACCCGAAACGTACGGGTGAAACTTGTGTACGCAAACCACTAAGCTATCTGAGAGCTATTGCTCGGTTCCTTAAAGAACCTAACAATGCGAGCGAATAACAACGCACGTTCAAACGTACGATATACGACAAACACAGTAAACACAACGAGTCGCAATGTGCGTTGGGTCCATTTAGACCTAGTGGGTATGAGAGCATTAAGATTTTACTGAAAAATGAGGGAATATTATAAAAATTAATTCGTGTGCCGGCGTTCATACCAATTACTCTTGTCTGTTATACAACTGAATTGGCACAAATGATTAAAAAGGAACTCTTGACATATAAATAAAAGGCAGCATTCTTGTTTGATATCGTAATTTTAGGACAGCTCGCTACACTGATGCTATTTTGTTCAATTCACAATTTGGTGGTAGATTTTTACTTAAAATAAATACCCGCATCGCATATATAAATTAAACATTTGCCTACGAGAGCAGATTGTTTATTAGATCCAAACCTGACGCACCATTAACTAAACATTATACAGGGAGAGTTGGGCTGAAAGTCCCAGTACAATTGAAAAAAATTTGCAGAAAAATTGGCCGTTGGTAAATAACTAAACAGCGAAAATTCAATATAATAGTTTGGATAACAGTCCGTAAGCTATTTTATGAACGTTACATTTCGACGCTTACAACAGTTGTAATCTGTTAAATGAATGCATCGAGCGAACTATCATCGGCCTCTGACCACAGTCATTGAGCTATCACTTTATTAAGCAATTAGCATCATTACTAACGCTGGCAGAAGAGTGACGGTAAGATTAAAGACCGGCTGACAATTAGCAATTTTGAGCTCAACCATTGCCGCCAGGGCTGCAGTGTTAACACCTCTGCCTTTAAGCGTTTAAGTAAAAGCTATAAAAGGCAGTTAATTGCTAGATAAGTTTGTTTGCTCTTCATTCTTGTACTTCGGTGTCTTATGTACCTAATTATGTTTCACACAAAAATTGACGTAAAAATTTATGTTTCGCATTCAAGGTAATAAAGTACTTAGGTATAGCGTAAATAAACTATATAGAGGTCTCAAAATAGAATTTAAGAAAAAAAGGCATATTTTGGAAAGCTTCGAAGAGCTAAACACAAATTTTCATGAAAATGTATTATTGCTTACCTCTTAGTTCTGGATTCTTGTTTCCAATCGCGGCTTGTACTTCTGTCACACTTCTTTCTGTATATATGTTAGAGCTTTTTTTCTTTACCTATTGAATGTTGTAGGTACTCGCGTATCAAACCAAGCATTGGCATGAGACGTGTTTTATTTGTTGCGACTGTAAAACAACATTGGTCGACCAGCCATTCGGTACCAAAGACGATCGCTTATTTTGCTCGGAATGCTATAATCAGGCGTTCTCCGAGCGATGCAGCGGATGCCGCCAAATTTTTAAAGGAGGTATCAGTTTAGCATTCATATTGGCTTTATTTGTTGCGACTGTAAAACAGCGTTGGTCGACCAGCCATTCGGTACCAAAGACGATCGTTTACTTTGCTCGGAATGCTATAATCAGGCGTCCTCCGAGCGACGCAGCGGATGCCGCCAAATTTTTAAAAGAGGTATCACTTTAGCATTCATATTCGTTATGCATTTTAAAATGGAAATTCCAGCAGCACGATGTCGATATCCGTTTCCACGACTTTCAGTCCTCTGCGTAAGATGAAGTGGGAATTGGAAGAACAAGCGGCCTCCCGACAATCGGCCATTCTCGCTTGTCAACTTACCATAACCGACGTAATAGAACGATAAGTCATTCTGGCCCGGATTCAAGCACCCGACACTAGGATTAAAAATCTTTTCACTCTCCAAACTTAGCCACTGCGCCGTACATTTATAAATGACACCGATAACCTTAAATTTCTTTACATATATATAGATAGGCAAACATATATTCATACTAGAACTGATTTAGCTTTCAACACTTGAACCGGTTATAGAATCCCATTCTACCACATTGTTGCGCTTTCAGTCAGACTTCCGTCGAGGGCAGTACAATTTCTAAGGGAGTCCAACCCAGTTCCAACTCAGTCGGACATATCTTTTGTCAAGAAAGCACTTTCTGTCAATTGATCAGCAATAATGCAACGGTAAAAACTAAACACAGCTACAGAATGTTGCACAAATTATCACCCAAAAATAATAAGACTGAACTCACATAAAACGAGGGAAAGCACCCACAAACCAAAGCAACAAAAGGCGGGGGGCACAAAAGTAGCTTAGCTTACATCTGACCTTACATAAAAAGGGTAGCGCAGGAGAGGATAAAGTATCGGCTCTGTGCCACAAAATTTAAAAATAATGAGCCATCGCGTCTTTCTCGAGAGTGCAAGAGTCGATCAGGGAGTGTAACACGCAACAGGCAGGTATAAAAATTACTGCTGACTATCTACTCGATGTCAATCGACGGTTAAAGATTTGAAAATTGGTCGGGTTGTCCGATAGTCAGTATCGCCATGTTTTCTGTATACATAGATATATTTTCTTAGGTTTTTTCTCGGATATATCTTCGTCTGCACCCGTGAAAGTTTTCCGTTTTCAGCGTCGTTTAGACAATGTCATACCCTAGAGGATCGGTTGTCGAGCTAGCAGATTCGGGCCTCTAGCGCTACGAATTTTATGAGCGACGTCAAAGGCCGGTGTCGCTTTTTTACTAGGCATGACAGTGCTGCTCACGAAAAATTATATATTACATCAGACTGAAGGGCTTGGTGGAATAGGTTTTCCACTATCCTTATTAGAAAGTTTAAATTTACACCGTTTCTTGGTGTCTCAGAACGAATGAGGCAGTCTCACAACACTTCCGGAAGAAACCGGCAGGTGTCCATGGTAGCATATACAGTTCGTAGTATTAAATCTTCGTGCAGTAATCGAGTTAAATTAGGACGCTAAACGGGATCGAAGATAACAAACCCGAGAGGTGTAAATGTCAGTAGAAATTCTATTTCAGTTTGTCTCCACAAAATTACTCCACTGGCTCCCCGCCAGTTGCACCGTAGTGTCCAATTCGAAAATTTTTCTGTCTAGTACTAAAGCAGGTACAAAGTGTAGGCTTTTATTCATATTGTGAAGATATAATACTGCAAATATAAATGTTGTCCCTACAACTTGCACCACTAATAAAATGCCTACCAATTGATATAAATTATAAGTTTGCCCTTCGTAGAAAAACATACCTGATTAAACTCCAGTGTACAAATGCGATCTAACCAGGACTGCCTATTATCGAGTGACGAAATATACTTAAACAATTTAGATTTATCCTCCTGACGATTGATCGTATTTGTGTTAAAGACCAAGCAACTGTTATTTAACCCTATTCTTAAATTGACGCGTTTATTAGTGCGTGCGTGCAGTTACAAAGTGGTGCACTGCCTACTTTGTCATGCACAGTGCGAATGCGCGTTCCTTGTTGTTCGCTCGCTTTGTGAAGTTCCTTAAGCAACAGCTTCGAGATAGCGTAGCGGCTAGCATACTACACTCGCATCAAAAACAATCAAGGTTAAGGCCGCGGCTGCTGCAAAAGTTTGTTTAAGGCTGTACGAAATAAACATTAGTTTAAGAAAGAAAGGCATAAGTCTCCTGACACTAGCTAAACCAACCACTAATTGTCTATCGACAAACTAAAAACTACATGTGGCGACAGTTTGACAGCCCGTTAATAGACATATCATATACCTGTCGAGAGTAGTATTTTTCGCTAAATTGCAAGCATTCAACATGATCAGATGATTAAAAGATTACCATAACTAGACCTCATTCATTATAAAGCCAAAATCGTTATTGCGATTTGAATAAAGGATAACAAACAACCCCAGTTAAAAAAGTCGGACAGCATTAATGGCGCCACAACTACGCAATATACGGTATAACTCGCAGGTGCCCAACTTACGTCGGCTAAGCGGTGGTACATGGTTCCGGGGTGGGAGTGCGGCAGGGACTAACCAAATATTTTACCCATTCTCCTCAATTTTCGTCATCATTTTGTACTTTTGATCATAATTGTAAAAATTTTCCGTGCGTTCCCGGCGCATAGAGTGGGTTTGTATGGTGACCAATAGGGCCTAAATATCCTACCGCATACAGTACCCCGACCGTCATGACTACCTATGGCATAAATACATATAGAAATATATAAAACGATGTACCCTGTATTGTTATTATGCGTGAGCAGGTAGACCGTGGTTGTTCAGTTCTCAAAATCACATAATGAATCGTGCAAAAATAAACAATCAGCCCCCTACTGCCAAGCTAAATCGTAAAATAGTGACCGCGAACATCGTTTGCGGCGCATTGCTTTTTCGTAAATGGTGTCGGTATACACAAGATGAAATCGTGATTTGTGCTAGGACTTACATTTTAATAATTTGATTTGTCAACGAGCTTTTGTCAGTCAACGGATATTCGATTTATTAACGGCCATCCGTTGACTTGACAAAATAATCTCCCGAGTATATGCACCAAAACAGACTCACGCATTAGCAATTTTATTATTTTTCAACTTTTCAGGTGTTAAAAAACTGGAATTTCGAGGTCAATTTTGGCACGAAACTTGCTTCAAATGCATCGCGTGCAAGGCGGAAATTGGATTGACAAGTTTTATTCCACGCAACGACTTTCCGTATTGCGTCTCTTGTTATGAAGAAAAATTTGCAACTCCTTGCTATAAATGCAACAAGGTAAAATGTCTAAGCTTGCTTGGTTTAAGCGTGGTTTATTTTTACCAACTGCTTGCCGTATCCGACATATGTGCGCAGCCCGCGCTCTTTAATCGCTTTAGTTGATTACTTAAAATATTTTAACATTCCATATGTCTGAACGGTCGATCAAACATTCAGGAACATTATGTGAGCTAATGGTTATCACTCAGGATGAACCCAACAGACCCACAACTAGAGCTAACAAGAGCTTGCGCTAATTTCATGAGAAGAGTATGACACACTTCGAAATCTCCACATACATTTCCACGGGTATGACGCGACTCATTTTAACGTTACCCCGTCTAGGTCTGGGAGGTACAGATCGCGTTTTTTGGACCATTATATCATGGACAAAAATTTGTTCCGACAGCCATAGTTTAAGGGGGTGGTTTGAAAAAAATTTCGATCCACAAGTTTTGATGCTGGTCGTTATACCAACGCCAAAGCTGGAGGACAAATTATGTCCATGATTCCACGACGATCATACATGCTCACAGGGAGGGTTGCGTTCTGAGGTCCGGACCCCAACCCCCGCATCCCCCGAGAGCCAGGTGCCTCTTCCCCGAATAGGTCACCTGAACCCCTCGGATGGACCGCAACCGCCGAACCCATAAATGCCCATCGCGCACGTTGAAGGCGTCGCATCTTCCCGCCTATTGCCGACCGCATGGACCCTCTGAAACCCAAACAAGAGAAATTGTCAAAATACACTCAAAAAGTGAAATTTTCAATATTTTTACAAATCAAGTATTTACTTACCGGAGTTCAACAGCACGATTAAATATTATGCGCTATTTAACTCGTTAAACACATTGGTTCCATTTATGGTATTCGTGTAGAATGTATGACCACACTAATGTAGCATGTCATTTTACTAAGCAAAATGTACAAATCTATATACAAGAAAGCATGCAAGATATAAACAGGATTGCACCAGACGACTACGGATCTCCACGTGGAATTATTATAACAGCAGACGCAACTATAAAATCAGAATTTCTGATGTTGTGTTCATTGTTTACAAGTTCACATATTCATGTTGTTTGTCGCTGCACATTGTTTTTTGCAACGAGGTGCCGGAGCATAATTGGTCAATTTTGCAGCAAAAAGAATCAAATCTTGCCGCTTTTTCAGTATGTATATATGTACGTCTTTACAACGTGTCTATATATTTTTGGGGTTGCTGAATAGCATGAAACGAATTGTTTTTGCGCAGCACGCATCAAAAAAGTCAAACGTTACGAGCTGGTGGCGTAAAAATTCTTCAATTTATAAGTTTTCCTAAAATTGGGTGATATATAAATTTCAGGGTTTCGCCTTTCCTGTAAAATTGAAGGAAGACGTATGTTTCTGCGGTTTTGACATATAATTAAAATGACTGTAGCGTTGCCGTTGTAGTATAACCAGTGTATATAATTGCTATCGTAGGACTTTAAAAGTTTTAGCGAGCTAATTTTAGAACGATGAAATGGTCACTTAGCGCTGAGTAGGGAGACTCGGTTTGTTTCCCTTCTCTTTATGAGTTACTACATAAGCATGTATGTATATATTAGGTACATATTTTTGAAATCGTATAAATGAAACAATTTCAATAAATTTTTGACATATAAAAATAAATATTAATAATTTTTTATAAATATTTTTTTTAATTTTTAATACAAAATAGAAGATGAAATAAATATAAAATTATATCTTTATATAAATAGTAAAATATATTTATTTTCTTCATTTTCTTTTTATGTCAAAAAATAAATTTATTTTCAAAAATGTTTATATTTTTGATTTATTATTTTAAATGCAAAAAAATATTTTAGCCTATCGCAGGAGCTGGCGTTAGCTACCGGAACAATCCGTATCATAAAGAATGCTTTCGGTGCGCAAATTGTAATTCAACGTTGGCGGGCATGAAATTCAACGTACGCGACGATACTCCATATTGTACCACATGCTACTGTGAACTGTTCGGAAAGCGGTGCTCCGCGTGTTCGGAGCCGATATTGAGTAAGGTTTCCGCGTTTCATGAGTACAAGGCAAACCTTGACAAAAATAATTATCAATAGTTAATTTTACTCGGTTTATCAACCAAGACAAATGGTAAACGTAATCTTAAGCACCATAGACATTTCGCCGCATTTATAAACTCGACAGCATTATTCCAGTTATGCAAGAGAAAACTTAATATGTGCCGCCTAAACATCTTCTGTCATTAGCGATCGTTGGTTCGGTGTACCAAGCATCAAAAGAATAGCATATAAAAGAACATATATTTCGTGTTTTAGGAATCACATCCAACAAGTCAAGAAGCAAAATATAGCCAGATATATGATCGGTTTACCAATACAACGTAATCCTATATATACTGACCGTTTAATATTTAAAGCTGTGAATTTTGTCTTGCTATCGACCGCAAATACCCTGTTTTCCATTTTAGTACCTCTGCGTTACTTGTAATGAATTTATAAACTAGTGCGGCTGTTTACGAATATCACAAAATGAGTTAGTATAACAAAAATGTTGAATGTAATTTGGCACATGATAAATCCCGTTAACTATAAATATTGTAAAACGGTATATAGTTGCAATAAGTTAGCCAAAATAAATTAGAAATTTTTTTGATCATATATACTCCACGTTCCGAACATAAATGATGGAATAAGTAATAAGTTCTAAATTTTACTCGTTGCTTTATTTTCTAACAGAATTATGTTTATCGTGCCAAGAGACGATGGTGAATGGCTCAGTGTAAGATTACTCTCGCAAAAACAGGAAGAAATTTTGATTCCAAGCAGAAAAGACTATATATGGTTTCCGAATCTGTGCGGCGCATGCAATATAAAAGAACATAATCTAGGACGTATGTTCCCTTTAAAAAAGCCAGCATGTTTAATAATGTATTCATGAAAACAATGTATAAGATATTCATAGAAACAATTCAATTCAATTTATGGAAACAATGTAACGGATACATCAAGGTCACTTTACAGCGACGGTGTCGTAGTATAAAACCTTTCATATCAAAAACTGGTGGTGCCATAATTTTTCATAAAAGCGAAATATATACAGGTACGAAGCGCTTAGCACTTTTGCGAAGTTTACGTTATAAAGGACGCCCTATGTGAAAGTTTTCTCCCCAAAAGTCAACACCATACGTATGATACACAGTGCATACCTACACTATACAATAAAACAAGTGGTGTCTGAGACACCATCAACATAACTGTAGTGTTGTAATTTACCTATCGTTTTTGCTCATGGTGTCAAGGACAACATATACAATCATATTACATAAGATGTATAAATCATAATATGGTGTAGCTGATAATATATAACTTTTTGAAAAATACAATGGTGTAGTCTATCCCAAACCATTATCGACACTACATTACCTATGTATACTATCTTAAAATACCATTAAAACACTGAGGTGTCCAAGACACCATATAGTAAATGGTCGTGAGTGGAACCATATAGAGACACCCTGGGTGGGCAAAACCTTCACATGAGAGTTCCTTTATAGCGTAAACGCCACATCTGATTACGGAACCATATACGAATCATGTCAAGACACCCTGCGTATTATGTCCACATTTTCCTCTCAAATAATCGATTAGTGTTTTGTCTTCCTACACCTAACGCTAGGCCTAACCCTAACCTTAAGTCTCATTGTAAGCCTACGTTTAGGCTGTATTCGCAAAAAAACTTTAAATTTTTCTACTATGGTACCAATGTCAAGTTTTCCCCTTCAGTCTGAGAGAGAAACTTGATATGATCCTTATACACTTCGTGTATGGTGTAATTTCTGACAAGCTAAATGTGACGCAACGGATAGAACTGGGATTGTGTGGTTCAACCTTGCGTACATAAACCATTGATCTTCCTGAAAGCTGTTGCTCGGTTACTTAAGAGACCTCACAGAACGAGCTTATAAGAACGTTCGTGCAAACATGCGACACATGACAAACTCACTTTACAATCTGTGCGTTGGTGTAATTTGGTACCTCCTGTCGGCATCAACGGATTAACCTTTTTAGTGCATAAAGTGATACACTTATCATACGGTACATTGCTGTATCATTGATAACATGAGTTGCTTGCTTGCACACGAGTGTAAATCGCTCGCTATCAAAGGTGCCTTGCCTAATGAACAGCGAAACAGCTTCTAAATAACGTAATGACTATAGTACGAATCTCGGAACCAAACGATACAATTTTAATCTGTTCCTGTGCCAAAAGTTTGATATATACCATTAATCTACTGAGTACAAAAATACAACGAACTTCAATTTTACGTGCATATATTTTTAGCTTCCGGCGAAACTAAATACGTTGCTTATCAAGACCATCATTGGCATAATCATTGCTTCTTTTGTGGTATTTGCAAGTTGTCGCTCGTTGGAAAAGCATTCGTTACCGACGAAGCATCGATTATGTGTCCGGCTTGCGCACAAGCTAAAGTTACAACCGATGTTCACCGCAACTAAAACAGCAGATAAACAACGTTTAACTCAGTGAAATTTTGCGAAGATTCTTTTCAAAAGAAGTAATAAAATGTGGTGCGCCCCCGATGGAAATATATGTTTCGACGACAGTTCATATTTTAAAATGAATTTTGAGATTGGTCCCAACTTGAGACAAAACACTTTAATTCCAATCAATTGTGAAATTATATTTTGAGAAAAAAGATTATTAAAGCTTATAATCTAGCTTTATCACCAGCTGCATGATCTAAACTATATATAGCAATTAGCGCTACTACATCGAACGGTGGCGGAGAATTTCTTTGAGCCCTGGAAATTTGTCGCTAACACTTAGCTGATATATTCCGCTATCTTGACATACTGTGAACAATTCATTGAATATTATTAGTATATATTCAGCAAAGTTTTTGGTGAAATTTGAATTGAGTAAATTTTACAGCAAATCACCGAAAGTTTTGGCTCAAAATCTAAAAGCATCCTATATCTATAAAATTCTATTGATGCAAAACACCAAAATATGATATCATAAATTATATTTGTACAAACACGTGTACATTATTTGTAAAAATGGTCTTAAATATTATATATATTGTATAAAATTTAGGCGTATATTTACGTGTTGCAGCAATTTCAGCATTAAGCCTAGAGATGCGCATTTGTTCATCGTAGATCTGTAAATGCCAGAACATCCACGTAAAGCTGACAAGCGTAATGTTGTATTTTTGAAAGAAATATATAAGTGCCGGGTTCGGTGGCGGAATCCATCAGACTTAGTCTTAGGCTGAGTAAAAAGCTAATAGATATTAAAAACTTTGGGTTAGACGTTTAGCGAAGCCACAACCTTCATATAGCTGTTTACGCCCCTCAGCGTGACATTTTCCTGCGATAACCAGTAGTGTGGACGGATAGCTGCGTTTAGGCTTCGGTTGTGGCAAATCTAAGACTCATCCCAGGATCAAAGCGGAGTCCCCAACTCAGATATGAAGTGAATATAACCGTAAAGCTTTACGGTTATTTTTATGTCCGCCTATGTATTGGATGGCGTTAAGAAACTACTGACTGTCATGATATTGATTACATAGGAATCATGATCTTTAATCGATTTTTATACTTGGGCGGTCCGTAGAGTAAGCTTAGACTCTAATTCTATAGTGATGCAAGATAAAACCACTCAAGATTAGCTGTGGCACGAACAGATGAATTTTAAATCAATACTTCTTAATGGTGGCATAGCAAATTTTTTTCGTACAGTCATAACGGTGATAGTTGTTGCAATACATGATTACGCTAGTAGATGTCGTAATGGATTTGTAAAGCCCTTATAGCTTTAATAAAAGGGACTTGCCATACATTTTATTAGGCCCTATTCACATTACATCCGATGCGATCCGACACGACCAAACTCTAAACCTATACGTGTGTATGTGAGTAGATATAATTTCTTTCATATCATCCGATTCACATACAATTTGTATCACACAAAATTGTGCATGCTGTGTCAGATCGGATTAGACACAATGTGAACACGGCTTTACTATATGTTATATAGAAACGCCAAATTGAATTTAAATTATAACAATTATATTGGTTTCTAATATTTTATATTTATGTCACAAACCAGCAACTATCTTTTGCCATGCAATGGAAAAGCAAAGACCTTATGGCCATATTATTGCCTGGACAAAATAACTAACAAAATTATAATAATAAACAATATAAACAATAATACCTTAAAAACAATGAGGCCATTAGAGTATGCACCAACGGAGCACTAGATATGTTTTTGTTATCAGTATATATATCACCAAAGAAAGGCTATAGCGTTACATGTTAAATAAATAAACACTACTAAACTTAAACGAAGCCTTAATTTTATCAAGTTTTTGCTTCACTAGAAATTTCATTTAAATCCGCCAACAGAGCAGCAAATTTAGAGCCTGTAACCTGATCGCTGAGATGATAGAGTCCGTCAGGGAAGTAATTATATAAAAATAACACAACTATGAGTATATATATTAGTATATTTTTGGTTTTCACAGATTTGCAAAATAACTTCAACGACGGATGCTGTAACCTGATTGCTGAGATGACAGAATCCGTCAGGGAAGTAATTATATAAAAATAACATAACTTTGAGTATATATATTAATATATTTTTGGTTTTCACAGATTTGCAAAATAACTTCAACAACGGATGCTGTAACCTGATTGCTGAGATGACAGAAGCCGTTGGTGAAGTCATTTTATAAAAACAACACAACTTTGAGTATATATATTAATATATTTTTGATGTTCAGAGATTTGCAAAATAACTTCGACGGATTCTATAACCTGATCGCTGAGATGACAGAATACGTTAGGGAAGTAATTATATAAAAATAACACAACTTTGAGTATATATTAATATATTTTTGGTTTTCAGAGATTTACAAAATAATTTCAACGACGGATTCTGTAACCTGATTGCGGAGATGACAGAATCCGTCGGTGAAATCATTTTATAAAAATAACACAACTTTGAGTATATATTAATATATATTTGGTTTTCAGAGATTTGCAAAATAACTTCAACGACGGATTCTATAACCTGATCGCTGAGATGACAGAATCCGTCAAAGGAAGTAATTATATAAAAATAACACAACGTTGAGTATATATATTAATATATATTTGGTTTTCACAGATTTACAAAATAGCTTCAACGACGGATTCTGTAACCTGATTGCTGAGGTGACAGAATCCGTTGGTGAAGTCATTTTATAAAAATCACACAACTTTGAGTATATATATTAATATATATTTGGTTTTCAGAGATTTGCAAAATAACTTCAACGACGGATTCTATAACCTGATCGCTGAGATGACAGAATCCGTCAGGGAAGTAATTATATAAAAATAACACAACTTTGAGTATATATATTAGTATATTTTTGGTTTTCAGAGATTTGCAAAATAACTTCAACGACGGATTCTTTAACCTGATTGCGGAGATGACAGAATCCGTCGGTGAAATCATTTTATAAAAATAACACAACTTTGAGTATATATATTAATATATATTTGTGGTTTTCAGAGATTTGCAAAATAACTTCAACGACGGATTCTTTAACCTGATTGCGGAGATGACAGAATCCGTCGGTGAAATAATTTTATAAAAATAACACAACTTTGAGTATATATTAATATATATTTGGTTTTCAGAGATTTGCAAAATAACTTCAACGACGGATTCTGTAACCTGATTGCTGAGATGACAGAATCCGTTGGTGAAGTCATTTTATAAAAATAACACAACTGTGAGTATATATATTAATATATATTTGGTTTTCAGAGATTTGCAAAATAACTTCAACGACGGATTCTATAACCTGATCGCTGAGATGACAGAATCGGTCAGGGAAGTAATTATATAAAAATAACAAAACCTTGAGTATATATATTAATATATTTTTGGTTTTCAGAGATTTAAAAATAACTTCAACGACGGATTCTGTAACCTGATTGCGGAGATAACAGAATCCGTCAGGGAAGTAATTATATAAAAATAACAAAACTTTGAGTATATATTAATATATTTTTGGTTTTCAGAGATCTACAAAATAACTTCAACGACGGATTCTGTAACCTGATTGCTGAGATGACAGAATCCGTCGATGAAGTCATTTTATAAAAATAACACAACTTTGAGTATATATTAATATATATTTGGTTTTCAGAGATTTGCAAAATAATTTCAACGACGGATTCTATAAACTGATCGCTGAGATGACAGAATCCGTCAGGGAAGTAATTATATAAAAATAACACAACTTTGAGTATATATCAATATATTTTTGGTTTTCAGAGATTTACAAAATAATTTCAACGACGGATTCTGTAACCTGATTGCGGAGATGACAGAATCCGTCAGGGAAGTAATTATATAAAAATAACACAACTTTGAGTATATATATTAATATATTTTTGGTTTTCAGAGATTTGCAAAATAACTTCAACGACGGATTCTATAACCTGATCGCTGAGATGACAGAATCCGTCAGGGAAGTAATTATATAAAAATAACACAACTTTGAGTATATATTAGTATATTTTTGGTTTTCAGAGATTTGCAAAATAACTTCAACGACGGATTCTTTAACCTGATTGCGGAGATGACAGAATCCGTCGGTGAAATCATTTTATAAAAATAACACAACTTTGAGTATATATATATTAATATATATTTGGTTTTCAGAGATTTGCAAAATAACTTCAACGACGGATTCTATAACCTGATCGCTGAGATGACAGAATCTGTCAGGGAAGTAATTATATAAAAATAACACAACTTTGAGTATATATTAATATATTTTTGGTTTTCACAGATTTACAAAATAACTTCAACGACGGATTCTGTAACCTGATTGCTGAAATGACAGAATCCGTCGGTGAAGTCATTTTATAAAAATAACACAACTTTGAGTATATATTAATATATTTTTGGTGTTCAGAGATTTGCAAAATAACTTCAACGACGGATTCTATAACCTGATCGCTGAGATGACAGAATCCGTTATGGAAGTAATTATATAAAAATAACACAACTTTGAGTATATATTAATATATTTTTGGTTTTCAGAGATTTACAAAATAACTTCAACGACGGATTCTGTAACCTGATTGCGGAGATGACAGAATCCGTCAGGGAAGTAATTATATAAAAATAACAAAACTTTGAGTATATATATTAATATATTTTTGGTTTTCAGAGATTTACAAAATAACTCCAACAACGGATTCTGTAACCTGGTTGCTGAGATTACAGGAACCGTCGGTGGTCATTTTATAAAAATAACACAACTTTGAGTATATATATTAATATATTTTTGGTTTTCAGAGATTGAGAGAAAGATTTTAAAAATAACACAACTGTGAGTATATATATTAATATATATTTGGTTTTCAGAGATTTGCAAAATAACTTCAACGACGGATTCTATAACCTGATCGCTGAGATGACAGAATCGGTCAGGGAAGTAATTATATAAAAATAACAAAACTTTGAGTATATATATTAATATATTTTTGGTTTTCAGAGATTTATAAAATAACTTCAACGACGGATTCTGTAACCTGGTTGCTGAGATTACAGAATCCGTCGGTGAAGTCATTTTATAAAAATAACACAACTTTGAGAATATATTAATATATATTTGGATTTCAGAGATTTGCAAAATAACTTCAACGACGGATTCTGTAACCTGATTGCTGAGATGACAGAATCCGTCGATGAAGTCATTTTATAAAAATAACACAACTTTGAGAATATATTAATATATATTTGGATTTCAGAGATTTGCAAAATAACTTCAACGACGGATTCTGTAACCTGGTTGCTGAGATTACAGGATCCGTCGGTGGTCGTTTTATAAAAATAACACAACTTTGAGTATATATATTAATATATTTTTGGTTTTCAGAGATCTACAAAATAACTTCAACGACGGATTCTGTAACCTGATGGCTGAGATGACAGAATCTGTCAGGGAAGTAATTATATAAAAATAACACAACTTTGAGTATATATATTAATATATTTTTCGTTTTCACAGATTTACAAAATAACTTCAACGACGGATTCTGTAACCTGATTGCTGAAATGACAGAATCCGTCGATGAAGTCATTTTATAAAAATAACACAACTTTGAGTGTATATATTGATATATATTTGGTTTTCAGAGATTGAAAATATAACGACGGATTAACTGGTGCTGAGAGACAGGACGGTTTATAAACACAACTGAGTATATATATATATATTTGGTTTTCAGAGATTTGCAAAATAACTTCAACGACGTATTCTATAACCTGATGGCTGAGATGACAGAATCTGTCAGGGAAGTAATTATATAAAAATAACACAACTTTGAGTATATATATTAATATATTTTTCGTTTTCACAGATTTACAAAATAACTTCAACGACGGATTCTGTAACCTGATTGCTGAAATGACAGAATCCGTCGGTGAAGTCATTTTATAAAAATAACACAACTTTGAGTATATATATATTAATATATTTTTGGTGTTCAGAGATTTGCAAAATAACTTCAACGACGGATTCTATAACCTGATCGCTGAGATGACAGAATCCGTTAGGGAAGTAATTATATAAAAATAACACAACTTTGAGTATATGTTAATATATTTTTTGGATTTCAGAGATTTGCAAAATAACTTCAACGACGGATTCTGTAACCTGATTGCTGAGATGACAGAATCCGTCGATGAAGTCATTTTATAAAAATAACACAACTTTGAGAATATATTAATATATATTTGGATTTCAGAGATTTGCAAAATAACTTCAACGACGGATTCTGTAACCTGGTTGCTGAGATTACAGGATCCGTCGGTGGTCGTTTTATAAAAATAACACAACTTTGAGTATATATATTAATATATTTTTGGTTTTCAGAGATTTGCAAAATAACTTCAACGACGGATTCTGTAACCTGATTGCTGAGATGACAGAATCCGTCGGTGAAGTCATTTTATAAAAATAACACAACTTTGAGTATATATATTAATATATATTTGGTTTTCAGAGATTTGCAAAATAACTTCAACGACGGATTCTATAACCTGATCGCTGAGATGACAGAATCCGTCAGGGAAGTAATTATATAAAAATAACACAACTTTGAGTATATATATTAATATATTTTTGGTGTTCAGAGATTTACAAAATAACTTCAACGACGGATTCTGTAACCTGATTGCGGAGATGACAGAATCCGTAAGGGAAGCAATTATATAAAAATAACACAACCTTGAGTATATATATATTTGGTTTTCAGAGATTTGCAAAATAACTTCAACGACGGATTCTATAACCTTAATAAAGTGGAAAAAAAAAAAAGGTATAAATTCAACGAGGATTTGAACCTGGTTGCTGAGATCACAGATTATGTCGGTGGTCATTTTCTAAAAATAACACAACTTTGAGTATACATTAATATATATTTGGTTTTCAGAGATTTGCAAAATAACTTCAACGACGGATTCTATAACCTGATTGCTGAGATGACAGAATCCGTCGGTGAAGTCATTATATAAAAATAACACAACTTTGAGTATATATCAATATATTTTTGGTTTTCAGAGATTTACAAAATAATTTCAACGACGGATTCTGTAACCTGATTGCGGAGATGACAGAATCCGTCAGGGAAGCAATTATATAAAAATAACACAACTTTGAGTATATATATTAATATATTTTTGGTTTTCAGAGATCTACAAAATAACTTCAACGACGGATTCTGTAACCTGATTGCTGAGATGACAGAATCCGTCGGTGGTCGTTTTATAAAAATAACACAACTTTGAGTATATATATTAATATATTTTTGGTTTTCAGAGATTTACAAAATAACTTCAACGACGGATTCTGTAACCTGATTGCTGAGATGACAGAATCCGTCGATGAAGTCATTTTATAAAAATAACACAACTTTGAGAATATATTAATATATATTTGGATTTCAGAGATTTGCAAAATAACTTCAACGACGGATTCTGTAACCTGGTTTCTGAGATTACAGGATCCGTCGGTGGTCGTTTTATAAAAATAACACAACTTTGAGTATATATATATATTAATATATATTTGGTTTTCAGAGATTTGCAAAATAACTTCAACGACGTATTCTATAACCTGATGGCTGAGATGACAGAATCTGTCAGGGAAGTGAAACACATTGTGAATATATTAATATATTTTGGATAGAGATGAAAAAGACGACGGAGAACGGAGTAATGGTTTTATAAAAATAACACAACTTTGAGATATATATTAATATATTTGGTTTGGATTGGATGGATTATTGGAGACGGGTGGTGTGTATAAATAACATAATAAATAGAGACATTCAAGATAACGCGTGTGCAGCGTGTCATACGATTGTCCTCAGTTAGCTGTTAGTGTAACCAATGTCTCGTGACAGTGATGGGTAACACATTGTGACAAATAGTTCGCAGTCGCGGCGGACACTCTAAATGTTACCCCATAGTTGACCGTTACTTAGGCGTAACTGTACGATATTATCAAACAGTACTATTAAATTGTATATTTATTATTTTTTCTTATTATTCAATATTTTAAGTAAATGCACGAATGTAAATACATAAACGCGCATGAGCTGATTATATTTTTATATATATACAATCGAATAAGTTAGCCTATGCAACTGACTCGTTGGTTTTCCTAGACTGTGCACATTAGCCACTTTTGCTGTGACTATTTTAGTAAGTCACAAAAATGACACCAGAATATATTGCAAATAGGTAGTCATGGGCGTCGCTACGAGACGGTGGACAGGCATAGATGCAGATCTCGGGGGATGACGGCAATACGTCCTCCAATGTATCTGGTAATCTGGGACCTAAATCCCTCGTTATAGGTACCCTACGGTAAAAATCCTAGGTTAACTGTTCTGCTAAACATCTCTTACCCCCTCAAATTTCTCGCGTCCCTCCAAATTTCAGGAGTCTGCGCCAATGGGCACTGGGGCCGTGCCCCCAATTACAACTGCAACAAATTTTTTTTCAACATGCTATTGTAAGGTCACTATATTAAGTTGACCCCCATAATCAGCGGGTGTCTTCCAGTTGAAATTTTGTGGTGATATCACTCGGTGGGTGTAGTAAATATATAATATGTTGGAAATATTGAAGAATACATATTGCTGTTGTGTGCGCAGAAAATAAATAATCTTGACTTCAAACAACAGTAGCGATACAAACTTTTATGCATACATGTTCGAACCAGTAGTACCTCTCGCCCCTTGACAGGTTAGCTACCCGCTCTGGCAGCGCCCAAACCATAGGCGCCGAAGGCGCTGCTACTCTCCCCTCAAGCTCACGCACGCCTACCGGCTGAACCCCAAGCCCCACGGACCAATTCTACACTTACAGAGTTCCATATGAATGTATATTTGCTATCGGTTCTGTTGCAGATTTGCAATATCGAGGTTTTTCCGTAGTATGTATACTATGTATAAGTATATTTTAGACGGTATTTATGTATATTTTTGTGTAGACTTCCTTCGTTTTTGTCTGCATATAGTAAATGTTTTGGCTCTGGATTTTTACATTACGTCCGCATATACATGCGCTATTTTTATAACATTTACAAAAAAGTTCGCATTATGTCAATAAATATGAAGTTTTTTATTGCCACTCAGCTCACATTCATTATGTTGTAATATATATTTGAAATATCTTCGCGCTAAAATGCTCATGTCGATGAAGCAAAGCCAGTACACTAAAAATTGTTTGCTGCTTCGCAGAGACAATTGCAACAGCAAGGCGGTTGTTTTTCATAGGGAGGACAAAACATAATCGAATGATTGTAGAGGAAAGAGAAGTAGCTTATAATAGATTTAACCTGTTAACCAAAAAATCACAATATATAGCGAGGAACTAACTCAGCTTTCAGAAATTCTAGACGAATTGTAACTATTTGGGTTTCATATAGGGTTTTTAACAACAACATTTAACCTTCGCCTAATTTTTGGCTAAACCTGTACCACTGTTTAAAGATGGGTTTGTGAATGGTGTGAAACACATGAATGCGTTAAATTCAAACATATGCTATGATTTCAGATTAATATATACATACGATATACATAAAAAATCTAGATATTTTCACAAATTCGTCCGTGAATTTATAGCTGTTGTAGCAAATTATCGTTTTGATTGAAGACATCGTAAATATGTTTAATGTAAAAGATGTCAAAGAATGTAAAAACTTTTTAATTCAGAATGGTGATTTTTGTTTTACATAATTCTATCTTGTGGTAAACTAATGTCTGTGAGTGATGGCTGTAGACGATAGCCACGATTTCAAAACATCCTGTAGAGAAATTGCTCGGTTACCATTTGACAAACAACAGGAATAGGTCAAAATTTTGACCCTATTATTTTCAAAATAAAATGGTAAATATTTAAGTATTACAAGATTTTATCACAGTATGGTTCATTAAAAATAGAATTGTCTGATACGTCATGAAGCTCGAATAACTGCGTCTTGAAAAACAAAACTCTAACAACATTATCGACAAATAGAAACTGAAGTAAACCTATAACTGAAAATTTCGTGAAAATCCTTCCATACACGATACAACTTGCGCTTTTTTGATCGACAAATGGAGGACAACATAATGTTAGCACCATACTCCAAACAAAATACCGGATCGTTTACTTCGATCGCTCGACTCGTGTTTTTTTCATTCGCTACATTTTTTACAAATTCGCATTCAACGTTGCAAAAATTTATATATGCAAATTAAATATTAAAAAGTTACAGGTACTAAAGTGTCAAGTCATCTTGACGAGCGGGTGCTGATCTTTCGCTTCATGGCATTAGTAGCCAGAATTGCCGAAGCAAAAATCCTTAAAGGGATATCGCTCCGGCATCGAAGCAGGAAAGTGTTTATCTTCCAGGTAAGCTCGGACGCATTTTGCACGTGGGTACCATACATACTCACGAGGAGTTACCCCCTTTCCTGAAAGGTCAACCGACCCCTGGAGATGCCGGACCCATAGGTAGTTTCATTACCGCCGAAAGCGCCGCATACATCCCGTTCCTAGCGCGGACAAGACGTACCACTCTGGGACGCCGAACGCCTGCCTCCGCGGGGAACCGGCTACCCCCCAGAACCTCGGCCGACTGACTGCGGGTGCCGTGGAGGAACCTGGCCTAAGTATCTTGCCACAGAAAATTACAAGAATCGTTCATTCTACTTCAAGCTCACGAGCCGTTCGCCGCAGACTGCTGCGCAAAGCGGCCACAATATATAAAATAGATATTCCGCACGATACATTTGCCGCCGATTTTGACAGAAATGTATTTTCACTGCTAACAATTTTTCTATTAATATAAATATTTTATAAATACAAGAGGAAATAACCAGAATCAATACTGTAAATTTTTAAACGTAGACGAATCCTGGTCTTCAAACCCATATGTAGTAATATAAATAGAGAGATAAACTGTGGTCACCTTAATGCTCATATATAGCCATACGTGCTCATAGGGCGATTATCCTCCCTTGGATCGTCGGACATGCCCCTTGGAGCGAGCGCCATCTCCCTGCGCCGAACCCATTAGCGATAAAGGCGCGCCCTCTACGCCAAACGGATGATCTAAAATCGGGAGGGCGAACGCACGCCTCTCCCTGAGCACTCCGACTACCCCTTCTGGAACATGGTGCTTGAATATATAACTATGTTGCTGCTTTTCTGGGACATTGTAGTCAACCAGAAACTTAAAAAATTCCAGATTGCATTACCTATCGATCCTCAAGACTTGATTAGAATTTTCGCTGTACCACATATATATACATTCCACTATGCATCATTGCGTTACACTGAATCATTCGTACCGAGCGTATACCTGTTAACTTCACCCAATTTCTACTCGGCGCGAGCTCTTACATACGACTGCTATGTTATAATCTAAGATACCGGCAAATATCGATATATACGCTTCCGAAAATAAACTTATCAGACTTCTGCTTTCTGGACAGTTATGCTATACTTAAGGCAGACTGATAATACTCCACACATTTAACACTAACAGTTTCTCACCAACATCCAAGTTCCTTAATGTGTTACAGGTATGTATATCAACTTAATTATATGTATAGCGATACACAGAAATGTCAAGCACACAGGATGCTGATTGATGGAATTTATTAAGCAAGCTTGCTTCATTGTAAAAATGCTAGGATATACTCATGATTACACGGTGCCATGTTAAATTTCGAAGCTCAAAAGATTGGATTGGCATTCATCTCCCAGGTTACATGACGTAGAAATTTACCTCCCTACTGCTAAACCAGCCGCCTTAAATTACAGGTTTTCAGCGTAGTAATATTGTGCAATTATTCAGAACACCTTTCCATGATCTTTGCTGCTGCAACGATTGCACAAATCACTTAGTTTTTTGAATGAATACCCACTAACACAGGCTTTTAGATAGCACCCGCTAAAGCAAAGTGTCATTATAATTACTCAGAAACCTTATGAGCATCTCTTGAAAACAAAATAATCCTATACGCTCTCCTTTTACGCTCAAGAACACCCAGTAAACGTTTATTGCATGTAAAAATCGAATTATATTCATTACATATAGAATAGGATAATATTATTTAACGAAAATCAATAGCAAAAACATTACTGCAGCTCAAATCGCTACACGGCTCAAGAAGTACTGTTCATAAATACAGGATTTTATAAATTTATAACCATGTATGTATGCAAAAATTAGCGTTCACGTTAAGGTCAACTAGTACCCACCGACTAATTTCACATAAAATATCACATTTAGTACTTTTGGACATTAAACATAAATGCGCTGCATGTATTTAGAAAATGCTATAATTACGTCAAAACACAGCAAAATATATTAAAGAAATCACTAAAGCAGCGTAAAGCGTGAGCTATTGATGTGAATATTAGACTACATCCA
Organism: Trileptium ribeirensis; assembly: GCA_030248225.1. Classification (NCBI taxonomy): domain Eukaryota; kingdom Metazoa; phylum Nematoda; class Enoplea; order Enoplida; family Thoracostomopsidae; genus Trileptium; species Trileptium ribeirensis. The sequence goes on along the minus strand of JASANE010012262.1, from coordinate 2,550 downwards.
GTTTAGTTTAACTATTGTATAAACACACGTACAATGCTTGAATCTTGAGTGCTGATTCAGATACTCGGCAATAATATTATAGATTTAAATAAACGAGTTAAATATTGTGGCAAATAGCTTAGGCCAGGTTCCGTCCTCGGCTACCCAGTCAGTTGGCCGAAGTTCTGCGGGGTGCCTGATCCTCGCATGCTTAATCGTGGTCCCTATAGTGTACGAAATTACAGTCCTGCCTAGGGACGGTTCGTGGGTGCTTTTGCGGGCGACTTTCGCTGTCACCGCAAATTACTTAAGGCTGCTGCTTAAATGACTCGGTCGGCTTGATCCCTTTCAGGGAGAGGGGTAACTCCAGAAAAAGATTTGAGTGAATGCTTAATGTTGACCGCACGTGCAAAATTTCCTAACCGAGGGTACAGGCCTAGTGGAGATAAATACTTTCCTGTTATACCGAGCAGTATGCCTTTAAGGATTTTTCGCTCGCAATCCTCTGCCACCCAGTTATGAGTAAAATCCGCGACCCGCCCGGCAAATGTTTTTACACTGTTGTACCTGTAACTTTTTAATATTTAATTTGCATATATAAATTTTTGCAACGTTGAAATGCGAATTAACGATAAATTTGAGTGATTTACTTGAAAATGATTCCGCCAGTTGTGTCTAACTACTGTAAAAGGGGCTCTTAGGAAGCCAAATTTGTGTCAACTCATTGAATAATACACTTGTATTCGGTTTTAATATCAGCACTATTAATACCTGTACGTTTTTAACCATTTGTATATTTATACTAGCGTCAAATCAAAATCATTTGTGAAAATCCGTACCCACCTTGCCGGAAAAATGATGTTAAAACAAAAAAACGAAGCGAAATCGAGAGCTATAAACAAATGCAAATAAGTTGATTACGTATTGGCTTGACCATCAAGTTGCAAGTTGAAGGAAATCTTCAATCCGTTTTGAGGTGCATGTGTCGGGATAAAATATTGTGCTTTGGAGGCGCATTATCGAAAGCCAGGCAACAGATAATGTCTGACTCACGATAAAAACAACTTTTATTCATAAATAACGATAAACGGCATTGTGCTAAATTGTGCAGATTCGTAATTGTTGCCTCCGAGTGATGGCCTGCCGTCTATAGATATATTCTCAGAACATTAGATACAAAACTATCGTATGCATGGTAGCATTGAACACACAGCTTATAAATAAATCACGGTTTTTTATGCTAAGTTAATGCTCGAAAGATACTAACTACCATAAGCGAAATATTACTTTTACTCTAAAATTTTAACGAAACTAAATTGAAATAGTGCCATGCTTAAAACAAAGACTTGATAGTTACAAACACCATGTGTCACAACAGCAAAATCCAAACTAAACAGGAATCAAAATAGCAAATTAATTCCGCATTACACAGTGTAAAAAGAAATATTGAAACAATCTGATCCAGTACCTCTATGCCTAAAATTAGATTTATTTTTATGGGGTTTCTAAGCTTTTACTGTTCAAATATAGGCTGGCAGATTTTTATCAGGTTTGCTATCAAGTAAAAAATGATCTCTGGAGTCGGTTTGGTTTGAAGATGAGTTACGAGTGACACCGACAGACAAAAAACAATTTTACAGACTTTTCTTTAGTGTTATAAACATACTCGAATCAGGCGGGACCCCATCAAAATCAATACTTAATTTTAGGCATAGAGGTAATGAAAAGATTGTTTCGAAAATATCCTACACTGTGTAATGCGGAATTAATTTGCTATTTTTGATTCCTGTTTAGTTTGGATTTTGCTGTTGTGACACATGGTGTTTGTAACTATCAAGTTTTTTGTTTTAAGCATGGCACTATTTCAATTTTAGTTTCGTTAAAATTTTAGAGAAAAGTAATATTTCGCTTATGGTAGTTAGTATCTTTCGAAGCATTTTTTTTATAACTTAGCATAAAAAACCGTGATTTATTTTATTTAAGCTGTGTGTTCAATGCTACCATGCATACGATAGTTTTGTATCTAATGTTCTGAGAATATATCTATAGTAAGGCAGGCCATCACTCGGAGGCAACAATTACGAAATCTACAATTTAGCACAATGCCGTTTATCGTTATTTATGAGTAAAAGTTGTTTCATCGTGAGTTATATCATTATCCGTCGCCTGGCTTTCGATAATGCGCCTCCAAAGCACAATATTTTATCCCGACACATGCACCTCAAAACGGATTGAAGGACTTCCTTAAAGTTTTTGCAACTTGATGCGTCCAACCAATACATAATGACTTATTTGCATTTGTTTATAGCTCTCGATTTCGCTTCGTTTTTTTGTTTTAACATCATTTTTCCGGCAAGGTGGGTACGGATTTTCACAAATGATTTTGATTTGACGCTAGTATAAATATACAAATGGTTAAAAACGTACAGGTATTAATAGTGCTGATATTAAAACCGAATACAAGTGTATTATTCAATCATTTGACACAAATTTGGCTTCCTAAGAGCCCCTTTTACAGTAGTTAGACACAACTGGCGGAATCATTTTCAAGTCAAAATCACTCAAATTTAT
>JASANE010012260.1:0-11303 GCA_030248225.1 Trileptium ribeirensis | reverse complement strand
CTGCTCTTCGTTCAGTTACGTATTGCTGGCAAACATTGCCACCGTCGCAAACTCAATGCTTTAATCAACAAACTAAATCTTAAGCTGTACTAAAATTAGCGTTACAATCACAGAACAATTACATGCTGTGATTTTCCATGTTTCTGTTCTGTAGATACGCTCGAGCGTAGCCAGGAAGTTTTGCACGGAGGGGCACTCAATATGCTACGGGGGCACAGCATAAAAACACCTTTCACAGATGAGCGTGAACTTCAGTTTGCTGTTATTTTATAGAGGGACACAAATGCTGTACGGGGTGGGAACACCCCCTCATATTCTCTCTTGTCAAGTCCCCTATATATGCGACATATTGCGACAGATTATGGGTTAGGAACATTAACTTGGGTTCATATTGCTAACATGCGGTTCCATGCACAAAGCGAAACGAGGATCAAACCTGTTATTTAACATACGGCAACTAATGAGACATTATGCGTTTTAAAGGTCTTTGCAGTTTTTTATTCCACGTTTATTTTACCGAAGAATAAATGACCTAGATATATATTATGGACTAAACTGCATGAAACGTTAAAATGACGGCAAATTGTGACTCTAAATAGGCTGTCTTGACAACTTTTTCTATTCTAAGAATATCTGGCGCAGGGCAAAGACACGTAATCTACGTGCAGTCGTTTTCCGTTATAGAAAAATTGTGAAAAGCATCTTCCTGAAATGGAACATAGATAAAGCACCTGGAATTTGAGATGCAACATAATAGCACAGCACAGCACGTTATTCGTATATGGGGGCCAACTCAAACTGGGGTGGATATATGGGAAAATTGCGGGCGCCATAAACGAAAAATCCTATTTTCGCCGAAATGTGCCCCCTCTTGCTACGCCCCTGGAATATTTTATATCAAAATTTGGGCTGTATGAAATCGGTAATTGAGAATGTTATAAGCCGTCGAATAGAAAATATATATAGTTATATGACTTGTAACTATCTAAGGTCATTCCCTCATACCCGGATTTTTATAGTGATAACGCTGTCGAATATGACTCAATGACCTTTGGCCAAATTTGTCGTATAAATATGACTTAATGCATTGCCAAAGTTAAACTAAAATAAAACTCAATATCTTGCAGGTGATAACACAAAAATTTGGTTCCATTTCATTCTGAGGTATGATTACGTTGAACTATTAATCTCTACATGTTGAAAAACAGAAATCTTTATAGATACGTACGGAAAGCGTTAAACCCAACCCACAGCAAAGAATCAGCCGCATTCACAAATCATTGCCGAATTTTATTAGAAGTCACCGTAATGTTTACCAACTTCTGAGTTCCATATCTGACTGGAACTGTTTTGTTTTAAATGTTTTCAAGACTTAGTGCCATAAAAATCACGTAGTAGGAAACACTACAGAATGAGCTATAGTTTTAGTAAAAGTAATGTTAACATTTAATGAATTAGTATTCGTCTATCCTATTACTATGCTAGTGTGTATGCACTCTACCGAAGCCGCTCTATTTTCTAAAAACCTAGGACCTATCGGTCTGACCGTACACAAGTTATGGGGCGTAAAATAATATTTTCATAGTTTTAACCCAACATATGCTTTTTGCAATTATATGGGCTCGTAACATGACTTTATTGAGACATCTCCAAAGTAAGGATAGACCTATTGCTAAGTCTCGCACCGTAACATCTTAATTTCAGTTAATCTTGATTAGCACATCATGATTTTTCTACGTCTATCACGGTTACTAAATCGTATACCCGTCAACATGTTCGTTTTTATGTGAAAAAGTGTAATCGCATCAAAATTCATCCATATCCCAAATCGTTCCTAAGTTATGGGTGTTGTATAAAATAGGTGCGTTTAATAACCAAGTATAACTGCGTTTCACAACAAACGATCTGGTTCGAAAAGCAACTTTATGGGTAAAATAATTTATCTTGCAGTTTATCCATTTAGAACTCAACTAAAGCATTTCTTGATAAATAATATGAGTTTTGTCATGTTCTTCTGAAAATATCCATTTGCAATTCATGCCTGGAAACACTTTATAGATTCATGTACGCTCGTGCAGATCCTCAAATGCAAAGTTTAAGGATTTCCTGTTAAATATGGCCACCAAATTTTGAAAGCATTACAGTTAATTAATAATGGCAATGCCATCTTGGCGAAACCCAACGGGGATTAATTAATAACTATTCTATTATTCATCCATGGTATGTATGATAATTTGGTAATTAATAAACTCATACAAAATGCAGCACCACGTAATGTACCTGCTCGTTAACCGTAACGTACCTGTATACTTCTATATACTACTATCAAACTGAATTGCCACAAGTACTCGCGTATGGAGATGAAATATGATCTCTATGAAAATTTTGATGGATAGTCCAACTAAGATTTCTCATTATATAGATGTAGACTAGACTCAGTTGCGATAGAAATATAGATTTAAATTTGAATAGTTGTAACAATAAAGAAGCTTCCGGTAAATTTTATTATTCTTTTAATTCATATTTCTCATGGAGCGCTTGTAAAGTTAAATTAATCACAACTAAAATCATCCGATGTGCTTGCGCTGTAAATGTACGATTTTACGGTAAAGTGATTACCGTAAGAGGAATTAAATTTTTGATCCACATAAGTAAGCTCTATTATTAACGATTGTTGCTGCCATGCTTATGTGTTTATACGTAGAAAGGTATACATGTTTGTAAAGATAAGTGAATCCGGCGAGAATAATATGTTTCAGATGCTAAGCTGTTTTTCAGATTTTTGGTCAAAGATCAATATATTAAACTTTGCCGCGTATGTTATTTAATATAGCGTATATCCAAATCTATAAATAATTCCTAGGTCACGTGTACACTTACCTAAAACATATATGACCGGAAGACAAGCTGATAGTGATAATTTATTGGAAAATCACTCTTTACCTGGTAACTCCCACTTTGCAGTAACTAGAAAATTCGCAGTGATATTGGTTCGAAAATGAATTTTAAACTTATTTTACTTAAAGAGGATGAAGAAGAATGAACCGCGGAGATGAAGCTACGTTGGATTACCTGGTGTTAAAGCAACAAAGCATGCTCGAAAAAGTGAGAAGAATCGAATCAGCAACATTCGCAGTAACTAAAACGTAACTGATAGTTTTAATGATTTTTTACTAAAATCTAGCAATCAGTTAATTCGCCTCATCGAAACTGATCTTTCAAAAATGTAATGCTTGTGTGATAGAGACGATGCTTAAATCTTAAGTCTTTACTAGGGTATAAAAAAGGTCTGTCGAATATTTTTTCTTCCACGGCTTGAACTTGTGTCAGGGTGCTAAATATAAGACGGCTTGCTACAAGATTAGGCGCTGTGAGTTGTCGCGCATGAACGAAGATCAGTAAAATAACTTAAGTACTTATCTTGCATCTAATCAACCTTTTCATTATATTCCTATATTAAACTAGTATAAATGTGTTGAGAGTTGATACTATTTTATCTGGCTTATATAACATAATTTATTCATTTATTTGTTTATTTATTATTTATTTTAATGGCACTGCAATAGAATACAAAGATGTAACAACTATAAACAAGGATCAAATGTAAAAAAATTCGACCATTTATGCTGTTACAAAGGTGGGAGTAAGCCACACAGATATGCTAACCCATTTCTAAACGGTCAATTAGCAAGTTTTATTTTTAAGAAATTACTTAAATCTACAAATACTAAGCGTTTTTTGAAAGGCTTTGGTGAGTTGGCCAAAATAAGTGATAGATCAAGAACATTAACGAGAAGACCATTCCATATCTTAATACAACAACGTTCGAATGAATATTTGCAAGCGGCGATTCGGCTATAGGGAGTTACTAACATTTCGAATGGACTATAGTACGAGTTAAATCCGAAAAAGAAAGTAAACCGTTAGTATTTATGGTAAATTCATTATATACAACTTTGTAAATATTAACCAAATGTATATGAACTCTATTTAATTCTATTCTAATGAAATCAACCCTAATTCTGAAAGGCGCTCAATGTACGATACGTGCGGTATATTTATTCGATAAACTAATCCACGCGTAAAGTATCTTTGGACTTTTTCAATGTTTTCTATATCTTTGATTAACCCAGGTATTGAAGAGCAGTAGTCATGAATGGGTAAAACGTATGTACAGTAGGCACGTATTAAAAGAGATGGGTCGCGCGTGCGAAAACACCAGAACAAAATATTAATAGTACGTAACATTTGTTTGCGAATGTTACGAAGTTTGCGAACAGAGAGCTTCCATATCTTTGCATAATTAAGAATATCGTTTATGTAATGTTGAATAAGATGTTTATCAAAAATCGGGTTATGCTTTGAAACACTTCTAAATATCTTAATATCATCAGCAAAAAATGAAATTGATTACACAATAAATGATATCATTTATGTATATATTAAACAACAAAGGTCCAAGTACTGATCCTTGAGGTACAACAGAAATAACGTCCTCGGGAGCAGAACATTCTGTACCAACAATTGCATAATGCATGCGGTTAGTTAGAAAGGATCTTAACCATGCAAGCAAATTGTCAATGAAAAAGTAAGTTTCCAATTAATGTGTTCACTTTGAGTGCACAACACTTTCAAAATAAACTACATTTATTCCAACAACATTCGTGTCATTAAGATTGGTAATCCACTGGTTGTTTGAAATCAGCAACTAAGTAAAGCACGATTTTCGCTTAGAAAAAATCAAGTTGATTAGTACTTATTAGAGACTAACGGTTTAAGTATGCGGTTATGTGATCAAAAATAATTTATTCCATAACCTTGCAGCAAGCACAAGTTAACGAAATTGGGCGGTAATTAGAAGAAATTGAGGGTTCGTGTTTTTAAATGCTGGAATAACGAAGGCTTGTAACCAAACTGACGGCAGTTTACCAGTTTGGTAACTTAAATAGAAAATTATTGAACGCGGGAGTGCTTGTTCAAACGCAAAAATCCGCAGGATACCCTGTAGAATATTATCAGGATACTTACAAAATGAGTGTTTCAGACGAGATAATTTGTAGTAGACAATGTCAATAGAGAAGAAAACATCTGAGCAAACGAGAAGTATAAGAGCAACTCTGTTGAGAAGCGGGATGTTATCATTATCTGCTACGAAAACTGTATTGAAATATTGCGATAGGATTTGAGCTTTTTCGAAATCGTTTGCTGGTGATTCCCTTGTGCTAGAGCGCAAAGGTGGTAAAGCTGATGATTTATGAATGCGGGTATTGACATATCTGAAGAAAGCGTAGGAATTATTACCTGATAAAATGGGATTTTCTATTTTGGATGCGTGAATTCTTATCAAAAGTCGACGTTTTTGGCATGTTTTTTATATAACGTTTTATTTACGAACCTTTGAAGACACCATAAGTGCCGCTTATACGTGATTTCACGATGCATGTATTTTGGTAATTACTTTTGGCAAAACTATTTTGGTAATAGTTTTTTATGCGATTTCATGGGGCGAAAAAGAACAAAATTAATAATACCGTTCCAAACTACATTAGTAAAAAGTTCCCAGGCTCTATATACGTTAAAATTAGAGCACAATATAGTTGTCCAATCAAATGATAGCAAACAGAAAAAGATGGAACATCTATATTTGTGCAATCATATGAATAGTTAATAGGGCAAGTCTGACAAATAATATTGACATTAGCTTGAACGGAGCAATGATCACTTGTTGAAAATGGTTCCGAAATAACAATATTAAATAAAAAGTTGGGTGAAGTCGTTATTATCAAATCTAGAATATTGTGGTTTCTTATCGGGCTCAACACCAGCTGATGCTATAGCTCAAAGAATAATTAATCATGGTTATTAACCCATGCTCAAAAATAAAATCTAAAAATATATTATAAATCGGGGAATCAGGAAACGTCTCGCCATCCCAGTTAATTGGGGGTAGATTGAAGTCACCAAGAATAACTGTCGTTTTGTGATACTTATATAAAGTAGATAAACATTCGCACAGCTTTTCCATAGCATCGCAATCGTTATTTGGAGACCGATAAACACATATAAACCTAACGCATGCTGGACGCAATAAATCAACGTACAGTAATTCAGTATATAGAATACCGTAATCTATGAAAACACTATGAACTTTGAAATCATATGGTAATTAAATTAAAACGCCGCCACCTCTAAAATTAATACGATCTTCGCGAAATATATTAGGTGATACCGGATTCGTGGTAGCGCCTAGAATGCTTTCATCAAGCCATGTTTCAGTAACAAAGATTAAACTAGACTTATGTTAAGATATGAAATTTTGGAATTCATCTAATTTGTTTTTCAGATTCCTACTGTTCATAAGGTACGTTGATCCCCTTTGACTATGACTTACCCCCGATTGCCGTTTGACGATGTTATCACGACATTTACAGTATCAAGTGAATAAGTAAAATTAAAATCACGTGTACCGCCAATCAAAATTCCTACATCATTTCTAGAAGAATTAGTAAATTTTACTAATTTTACGTTTATAACCACAAACTTAGTTGTTGTCGATACAGATTCTGCTTTGCTCAGACGATTACGTTCAGCATATACACGAGAGAGTCAGTTTTTCAGAAGTCATTGATCCATGAATGAAACACTTGCTATATTTACCTGAATTACGCAGATTTTTAGATTCACGAAGAATAGAACGCAGACAAGATGAGCCAGTGAAGTGAACCTTTATCAGTCTGTTCTTAGTTTGTCTACTTGCGTTAGTAATCTTGGATCCGAGTCTGAATACGTCAACCACCCGTGCGCTAATATCAAGTTCACGACAAAGGTCTTAAGGCTGAGGCTTAGTACATCGAGAACGGCAAGGCATGCATTACAATTTGGCCCCTCAGGGCCTTACCTTGGCCATCTTGTGGATACGCATAGACTGTGTAATTATAAGTTTCATCCGCATGACGGAAGTTGGGATTTTGTCACTTGCTCACGGTTTGTATTAAATTTATATAAAGAGCATAGCATGTAAAACTATATTAAACCGCTAAACACGGATGTTGTACAAAAGCTACCGTAGAGGTGGAGCCTTGACGGCGTTTTGATGCTCATTTAATGCGTTGACCTAACGATTATTGCACTACGGATTTCATTAAATAGCAATTAACAAGTGTTTATGATTAACACTTGAAGAGGACTGTCTCACAATTGGACAAATTTGGGACAAGACAAGTTTCTTACCACCCTCCCCCCCCCCGCCCCCCCAAAAAAGTGAGTCAACGAACGAGAAAATGGGCCGCATCTTCCTACAACTAATACATTGTTAAGTGACATATGTGTCACACTCTTTCGCATTGGTTCAATATGAACTCTTGATATTATGTTACTCATACTGTTGCTACTGCGCTGATTTAACGTATGTAGCTAGACAAATACCTAGCATATGAGATTTAACATTTGATTCATAATTATGGTGCCGGCATTTGTTAGTGTAGTAGTGAGTCGTTCGTTGCCGGTCATTGTGTGTTACAGCTCGAAGGGTTTTGCATCCGTAGTTAAGTCCGTCATTGCGAGCCCAACAAAAGCATTTGCTTTGGAAATTGTTCAACACATTACTGCTTGCTTATAACTTAACGGAATATAATAACGCGATTTAACAATGCTTTAAAAACAAAAGACTGCTGCCATCAACCCGGTTCATGAAGTCCCTCGAAATAGGTGGATCATTGTTTTCGTCACTTATAGTCAGCCTTACGATGTCACAAAATGCTGAAATTGGATGATCCTATTCAATACAAGCATTCGCGCTCCGGTTGATTGACCAAGTCAGGTATAGACATATATACTATATCTGATACGTTGTGATCGTCCAAATAAGTGTAATTTCGAAACCATTTTTTTACATATCCACAAATAATGTAACTCATGACTTTCCTATGCTCTCTCACTATGATTCCAACTGTAAAAATGCTCAAACTGTAAAACTGAAACTATAAAATTTTCAAGCTGTTATAATATACACTGGAACTTTTCATCAAATATTCAAGCATTTTCACTGCAAAACTGTACAGTTTCTTGCAAAGGATACGTAACATAAAAATAACTAAAAAAGAAACAGTAAAAATTTGCAAGTTCATTACCGGTACTGTTATTAAAGACATTGTCTTTCATCTTCAGAGAAAACTTAAATAGAAATTTTAATTTATATGAGGGCGGACAATGCGCTGGTCGATAACACTTAAATTCACTGATGTTTTAAGTGTTGAACAATATTGTTTCGATTATTTTCAATTTTAGCGCAATTGTAATTAAAAACCGCAATTGAAGTTAACAAGTGCCACATTTGGTCATATTGCAAATAATTTAATAAAATAGCATAAATAACGAACCTTTGATGGCTGCATGGAAATGGTGGAACGACTGAGGATCCGTATCCCAGTTTTTGGACGCTCTGTTACAATGGTACAATATGGTGTCCCACCACTTTGTTATTGGGTCCCCAGCTTTGTCAGCCTTCCAACATCACTACCTTCTTGAAAGGGTTGGGGGCGAATACTGGAATGAATTAAGATTTACGGTGAAGTTCAAGCTCATAAATGCCGCTGAAAAGCTGAATTTGTTTTTATATGCACAATACCTACGCACATTACATTAAGTTTTGAAACAATACTGTGCTTTGTAAATCAAGTCGAGAGTGCACATTGCTGGAGCAATAATCCGCTCGGTTTGCTTCAATTTATGAAAGTTAAATTATGAAAGCGCCGTAATTAACACAATAATTCAGCAGTATACATGTCTGATTCTAAAGTAAATAATTCAGATAAAAGTTTTCGAATGTAAATTAATTCACAAATTTATGAAATTACACTTAGAAAACATGAAAACTAAATATTTTTGAAATTTCTAATTTTCAGTTATAAAATACATGACTCATAGGCAATGTGTAAAATGCAGACTCTGATAATATTCTGTACAAATTTGAAATTCATTCTATTTCTCGTGGCACCAAAATTATATGAATACTTGGACTGCGTAAATGATGTGAATCAAAGAAGCTTCCACAAATGAGTGCCATAGTTACTGGATCAGTAGCGCATTATTGAGTCTATTTGTACTAGATTTCATGCTTGCCTGTGGAAGTAATATGGCTGGTATATACACTCTTACGAGAAAAGACACCCGAAAAATTTCGATTATAGTGCCAACTCTAAGTAAATTTGTTGGTTCTGTTCGGTGACAGGCCTCAAGCCATATCTAATAGCAGTAAATGTAAAGTTTAATATGCCATTGATGAGCTGAGTCAAAATGGTGTCATAATTGGCTTAATTCGTTCATGAATTAAAAAGTTACGTCTATTTATGTGGAATTCTAGGCCTTAGCCTGTGCATTAACCATGAATTTAGCTGACTTTGATACCGTTCGGCTCAGCTTGTCAATGCAGCTTGATTGTTATTTAAAAGTATACATATATTGAGAAATGTTTTTAACAACATTCTCGGATAAGCAAAAAATCAATTTTTAGATATGATTTTAAAGTAAGTTTTTCGCCGAGTAGAGTCAAATATTAAAAAGGTTATTGGTGTTTATTCAAAATTACGTTTTGGGCTAGATGTATAAAAACTCCATTTTGTTATTACAGAATATAGCATGCAAAAAACTGATCTAGTATGTCTAGTGTGGCTCATATGTCCACAGACGTAATCATTACGTTAGACATATATATGATTCGGCCTGGCATCATAAATGTTGCCCTACAGTTTCATTGCCGCTGGCATAAAATTATTAAGGTAATGTATATAAGTTAAAATAAATTAATGCTATCAACCCAATGATCTTAGCGCAGCATCTAGTATGCATGTGTTATTCTAGCTCTGCTGTATCGTATTTAATAGATTGCTAATTCATACTCCTGCATCCTAAACAATTAAGCTTTAGCCACGACCACTTATCATAGTTAGTAGGACTAAGCAGCGCATTAGTCGTGTTGTAGCCCTTGGCTCAAGCAATGAATTTATTCAATTCAAATCTCGGAGGACGCCGGAAGCCTTATTCGTTCGCAAGTATTCGGAAAATGTTTAATCAAAAGTGCGAAGCATAAATAGTATAAGAACAAACAAGCATGTGCTCAAACTTTCAATTTGTACGTGACCCTTTATAAGACGGGCCTCAACTATATCGCTTTTAAAGTCGGTTCCTTAAAAATTAAAATAACAACAAGTTAATATTGATATTATTATACTATATATGAATTCCCACAGTGATAATTCTAGGTATCAGGGCATGAAACTTAACGAGAAGTAAAACGGAAATTGTATCTAATCAACTGGCACTGTAACGGCAGTGACTCTCTGCTATTTTAAGCTATGACCAAATACACATTTATATTGACTTTCAGAAGAATCTACTCCCAATTCACTTGTCATAACTTTTGCAAGGTATAATATTTTACTGTATCTTTACATTTTTATGCCTAGTGCCTCCAGCTGAGAGTTGAATTACTAATAAGCTTCAAATCATATAGTGAGAACGAAGTAGGCATGAGAGAAAGTGCGATTTGATTATTGTGCTGTAAGATTAGTTCAGTGAATTTGTACTAAAAATATCCAAAATTACGTTAAAATGTTTTGTAATGTAAAATTTGAACTACTTTTTTACCACGAATCTTGAAATGCTTTGGAAACTGCAACAATTAGTTTTATTCAGAAATGGGTGCAGACTGAACACTTGATGCTATAGGGAAAAAATTGCGGGATCACCATGCTTTGGTCGAAAAGCTGGAGGTGACTGCGCTTCCCTCTCCCCTTACTTCTTGCAGCTCCTGTGATATTTTTCAAAGCGTTTTGGCGTTCTAAACTCACTATATAGTGTTGTTGAAATCAAAATTTTACTGCAAAAAACCCCTATCAGATTACAAACATCTCTTATGACTTACGCGCAGAGTTGTGAAAACTTAGGTGTTAAATACTTGTACAAACAAATGCAGACGAAATGCGAACAACTTTGAGTCTGAAGTGGTTCTTAGAGTTTAATAGTCGAAGAAAGAGTTAACAAAGCTATTTTGACGCATTAATACCTCATATTGAAACCGAAGTTACGAAACGTTAAAAATTTTAAATCTTCAGCGGACTTGATTTTGTATTTGTTGTACTATAATTTACTAGTATTGACAAATTGGAAGCTTATATTTGCAGTTAAAAGTTTTTACAACTCTACATTATTAGTACGAGTTATTAAAAGCGTTCAAGATATTCCCATTAGTTAGCCTCTGAAGATACATTAATAGACGTGTAATTGGTATATAATCACTTATCAGC